>JAULBS010118641.1:0-14379 GCA_032355785.1 Symmetromphalus regularis | reverse complement strand
TGATTGACGTCCAATAGCCGCTGATAAGATTAAAAATCAATGTGATCTAGAGGCGTTGTTAAATAAAACAAACTTTACTTTACTTTGAGATAGGCTGATGCCCATGAGTGGGGTTATACATTTTGTGCAGAGTATATTGGCAATTCCAGTTTTGGAGAATATGCAGATGACAGCACATACCATGGCCTTTGATGAACCACTTGTGGACCACTGGTTTGAACAGAAAATAGCCAAACTGCAAATTGGTCCACTTAGAAGGACTGATCGGTAACTGACTGGTTCATAGGTGGACACGCACATGTTATGATGCCTTATTTGTAATGGCCCTGTCCTACATATAAAAGATATCTTGCTGCTTAATAAAAAAGAAAAAAAAAAGAGTAAAATGTGAAACAGTTGTAGGATTCTTCTGTAGATTAAGTTGCAATTGCCATATCAAGAGACTAATCCAAACACCTCCATCAATCTCCAACTCCATACAATAGTTGATGTTTAAAATGTTAACATGTCATTCATATCCCATCCCTGTTGAAGATGAAATTAAAACAAACAAGAACAAACCAGCATTTTAACATTTATTATACATTAAACATTTTCGGTGCAAAAACCTTTTTTAAACAAAATATAATTTGCCACCTGATTGTAACAATAACAACAATGAAAGCCAGACTAATTTAATTATGTTCAGTATATACTTAGTATACATCTTGCATGTGCTTGTCACTGATAATACAGCTACATGGAACAGGTTTTAACGTAGTCATGTTATAGGTGATTTGTACCCAAGATTGACAATCTAACATGCAACAATGTACAGTGATATATTTTCTGAAAAGTGATTTTTAAAAAGATTATGTCTTTCATTTTAAACAATAACAAGAGACAAGATGCTATAAAGATAATAATATATGTATTACTATACATATATCAAGATAGACTTCACAAGCAAAATTTGAAAATAAGTAATTTTATCTAATGTAATGTGAGCACAAAAATGTTTTGATTACTTTTATCTATGTTGGTTAAATACACAAACATCTAGATTGGTAGTTTGATTTTGAAAATATTCTGCTATTTATACCGTATATGTCAAACATTAATTACATGTGATACTCTTTCACAATTAAAAAAATATACACTTTGCCCAGACAGCACCAATGTATTGGATATCCAGTATTGGAGCAACAAATGGAATGGACTGAAAACCAATGATTCTAGAGAATGAGGTTAAGCCTCGCACTCCTCAACCTTAGATCTGGTTATTTCCCATTCCAACATGTTCTGTCCTGTTTAAGAAAAAACACAAAAGACCCCTGCTGCTAACTGAAATTTGTTTATGTAATGACCCCCATCACAAAAAATTAACAATGGCTAAACTCTATGAACATCATAAATCTATTAGCATGAGTTATCACAAAATGCTATAAAATATTTTTTGTCACATTTTCTCATCTGCACGTTTTTTTCACTGACGGGGTCACATTTACAGTACAGTAAGTTTATCATTCAGGTTCCACATGTTTGCTATCAATAAGTAATCATTAGTAGTTAATGGAATATTCTACAGACTTTGAACAGGATCGATGGAACAATGGAAGTTTTCATTACTGCTAAGAGTCATCCTCATCAAGTCCCTAGGGACACATTGTGTTTATAAGCACTATCCACAATGGCTCGAGATTTTAATGGGCATAATCCGTAACAACACACCACAGTAATTAACATTTAGTTTTGAGAAAGATGTACAATCATTTTTAAAACTATAGTCTGACTTCCTTAATGACAATATTAACAAAAATGTATTACAACAAATAAACTGAAACACAATTGCTACAATAGAAAGTATTAAAACAGAAAAACAACAATTTTTAAAGATGAATGATTGCCAATTATATGCCATACAAATTATGCATATCAATAATAAATCAACAATTATGTTTAATAACAAAAAAGCATTGGTCTATTTTCTACATGACTAACTCTATGCACGGACTTTAGCTTCCCTGTGTAACAGATTGGTTAATGACGTTTATTTTGAAATGTCTTTATTTTATGTTTTAGCCACTGTGGAAAAGGGGTTAGACCCCAAAGTCTGAGACTACTTATTAAGCTGATTCATATATACTGTAAAATTGCTGTTATTTTCGCTGGAGGTGTTTGCACATCTAGATATAAATATGGTACTGGAATACAGATCTATTGCCATATGTTACATATTTCATTTTATTGTAAATATACAATAACTGGATGCCATATGTAACACAGCTTGAGATTATGACTAACATTTGCATGTGTCAGCTTACTGCTACATTAGTACATAACATTATGTTCAATCCTGTAAAATCATTTATGATAAAATTAGATTGTATCCAAGGCAATAATTTATCCTCTTACTATCTTTTAAATAGAAGTGTGTGTTAATTTTATTCTACAGCAGCTCAATACCAGAATTATGATTGCAGACCCTGTCAAGATGGTTACCAGAGCTAGCCATTGTGAAGCATGTCTTTCATGGATAGTTTTAACAAGTCAGAACTTATGCCCTTGTGGGGGAATGTTACAGTTGGAAATGTGTCTCCTTGTTAATAAGAATATATAAAATTCAATCATATATTATCAGTACAGTGAAACTCGTTCATAAGACCAGATGAATGCTTGAACCAGAAACAGAAAATGTATTATTTTGTTTAATCTAAGTTTTAAAAATGTCTTTGTAATTATTATAATAATTTTGTTGATGATTTAAATGAGCTACATTTATCAAATGTTAATATTTAATGTTGAAATGACTTATTAGTAGCTGTAAAGCAACATAATAATAACATGCATGTGAAATGACATTTACAAACAGAAACAAGATGAGACATAATTTAATTAAATATGAAAAATGGGTGTGAAATGATGAGCATGATTCATCAACATTAAGTCACATCACTTAACTACATAACTGCCATTACCCTGTCCAGTCCGATAGTGATCATCTGTAATAAATAAAT
Organism: Symmetromphalus regularis; assembly: GCA_032355785.1. Lineage (NCBI taxonomy): Eukaryota > Metazoa > Mollusca > Gastropoda > Neomphalida > Neomphalidae > Symmetromphalus > Symmetromphalus regularis. Next base: position 11,383 of record JAULBS010118641.1, on the reverse strand, counting down.
AAAATACACGCTTTGAAAAATAAAAAACCAACAAATGATATTGATCTAAGTTCACTGATAAAGGAATTAATCGTTGATTATTACACTTGTACAATCCATGTTGTCTTGTTTCTTACCATGCCATTATGACATCTAATAGAACAAGCTACTTCTACATTTAAAAAATGTCCAGTGCAACAATAACAAGGTAACTGGAAACATTAACAGAAAACAATTATTTTCAAAGATAATTCAGAACCTATGAAAGTTACAAATATAGCAACAATATTATGGTGTTACAAAATTAATTTTTTAAATTAATAAACCACACCATACACCTGCACCCCTTAAAACAATAAAGAAATAAAATAAACATTAAGAAATCAAGAGTTCATTTTTTCCCCGAGGACTGCCATTCATTGCAAGACTGACACAAACGGAGTTGTAAGAACAGCCACAATTATTTCAATTTAAAAAAATATATATATACATGTACCTACTTTTGCACAATTAGAGTAGTCACCACTGATAGTGTTGTTTATTTAAGGGATTGTTGTTTGGTAAATATTAAAAAATTCAAAATGGCTAAAGTGGCAGTCCTCATGAAAACTAAACCAAATGTAACAATTGACAGATAGCACAAGTGTATCAATTTTTTAAATAGTGTCATTTATTTGTGTGTTTTATTACTAAACTTTAAATTAAAGGACAATCTCATTTATAACTAACTAGTGTCAGTATAGTTAATGACTTAAAGTTACTTATTTTGGAAAGTGCAAAGTTACCAAAATTGCATATTTCTTACACAAGTGTCCAAAATGTGGTACAGTTCTATCAGTCTTGTAAAAAAAATAAGAACTAATATTGCAGATACGCATATTAAATGTCATCTCTGGAGGGTGCTTTTATAAACTATTTAAAGAGTAAGTTTCCATCATTATTTTACACTTTACATATTTGAAAATTAACAAAACCTAGTAATACCTTTCAGTTCAAAATAGATTTATTTCACTCCATCAATAAACTATTTATTTTTAATAAACAAAAGGAGCAGTTTTTACTTTGAATCAAGTTAATAATAATCAGGGCTAGCTCTGGCACAACAGTAACATTTGCCAAATTATCTACAAAAATTGAAAAGTAATCTTTTTTCTGCTCTTAGATGGCTATTATTAAAAGAAATTATTTGCCAGATTGCATTGAAATTCGACAAATGTTGTTAAATTTTGCCATTGGCGAATTTGGTGAGTGGCAGAGCCGTGATAATAATCGTATTCAAAAGCACTATCAAAAAACATTTCACAATAATACACATTAATGAACACACACATTTAATACAAACTACAAGACCTGTTTACAACAGAAAAAACAACAATTGTATTTTATGTACTGTAATATATACAACCTCACCATTCAGTTTAGTTTTTATACCAAAAATATAGCACTATAACCAGTCGAATGAGGATATAGTAAGTACGAGTGATGGAAGAGTGAAACAAACACTCAGTGATATGAAAGGTGACTGTCATGAGTAGGTGGCGTTTATATAATAATACAGACTGAAATACATGCACATGTTCTATGAAGAGAGATTTCTGAACTTTTTATACAGGTGGGAACTATATATCAGAATGAAACACATACATTCGTTCTATGAAGAAAAATGTCTAAAGTAACTTATAGACAAGTTCCTTCAATATACTGAACTGAAACACGTACTATGAAGAGAGATTTCAAAATAAACTTATTGACAGGTGGCTGCTATAAATCAGGTTGAAACACATACATTTGTACCATGAAGACTTCTAAAATTGTATAGTACTAGGTTTGACTGTATTTTATTGCTATTCATAAAAAATCATTAAGGACATACATGTAGAAAAGGATATGACATCACATAACTAAATAACATGATGAAGGCAAGAAGAGAATTATGAATGGTGCTGTATACATGGACAGAAGCAAACAACACTACATAATTAAATACCATGACGAAGGCAAGAAGAGAATTATGAATTGTGCTGTATAGATGGACTGAAGCATACAACACTACATAATTAAATACCATGACGAAGGCAAGAAGAGAATTATGAATTGTGCTGTATAGATGGACAGAAGCAAACAACACTACATAATAAAATACCATGACGAAGGCAAGAAGAGAATTATGAATTGTGCTGTATAGATGGACAGAAGCATACAACACTACATAATTAAATACCATGACGAAGGCAAGAAGAGAATTATGAATGGTGCTGCATAGATGGGCAGAAGCATACAACACTACATAATTAAATACCATGACGAAGGCAAGAAGAGAATTATGAATTGTGCTGTATACATGGACAGAGGTACAACACTACATAATTAATTAAATACCATATAATAAGGATAAGACAAACAAACTAGATAATTGATTGAAAATCATCAAAGTGGGCCCCACTCTAATCTTTAAAGTTAAGCATACATTAACCTGATCTTAACCGGACGGATGCATTGACACATGGACTACTTGAAAATCCCTAATAGGACCTACTATGACCATTAGGGCACAAATTTGTATTCATTTCAATCACAATCTGTGTAACCAATGGTCACATAAATGAAAGTGTACATTATATAAACATAAATAATATACATTTTTTTATTCAAACAGCTCATTTCATTAGAGGCTTTAGATTTTATAAAACGTGTTATTTCATATTGCAGTAACACAAATAACAATATATTTTTAATAACATTTATTATAATTATCTGTTGCATGCATAAAAAATTAGAATGATTGTTCACAAAACTATCCAGCACCACTTGTAAGGAAACAAAACAAGTACCTCAAATTATCAGCCATTATGGATTTAATTGTTTTTATTTTAAATCAATATGGAAAGTGTATACTGTACTTATGCACTCCTGTGGCAGCAGTGACCTTGCTTATGAATTATTAATGTTTAGAATTCAATTTGACCTTAAAATTTACAACATGGAGTGAACTTGTGGTCTTTAAGAAATATTAATACATTATTTAATCCATTAAGAAGTAATGATTCTGGTGAAACATGCTGAATAAGCAGCCAGTCATCAAATAGTACTTGCAGGTACTGAAGAATTAATGGAAATTTCTGATGGAAGTATTCTTGGATTGTTGGAGGTAGGACATTTAATAAGATCGGAAATACAGGAAATCTTAAACATCATTAAAAACCAATAATGCTATATTAAAAGACAACTATTTAGAAGATCACAAAATTGATGATGCACATTGGGTTTGTACTTTATAACATCTTAAAATCTGATCTTATGGTGTTAACACTGTCAGAAGACAAAATATTGTTGTCAATATGCACACTTTGTAAGACGTTAAAATGTTAAAATCATGGCACTGATATGATATATCAAACCCAATTTTTTGGTTAACTGGCATAGCTAAAAATGTTCATGTTTATGCTAGCTAACAATGTACTTTACATTTTGGATTGGATTATTTTCATTGATTCAATATTTAATGAAAGATATACGAGTTCATTAAAAATCATATATCCAGTTATGAGCACAAAATACATACCGTATGCACCATTAGTATATTGATATGATAAATATATTTATATGAACAAGATAGAAAATATACAAGATAGAGAATATACATAACACCAAACAAAAATAGGAACTCTAACAATTATTGCTGACTAAAAATAAATAAATATATATAATGGGTGTACATACTGGTGGGACATTAACAGATGGAACTAATGCAACTACACATACCATGAGTAATAAAAACAATAACACAGGGCAGGGACCAAATTCGTTGTTTGAGCGGTGCAGCAAATATTGCCTGTGATGGCACTGGAATGATAAGGACACACCTGGTGCACAAAGCAAATGAAAGTTATTTAAGACTTCTTTATGGTGCCTTCGTAAAGTCAATCTTTGAAAAGGTTCCATTTTCAGGCTTCAGTCAAATATTCTGTTATCCCCTGATATTACCAAATTTATCTGGACAAACTGTATTGCATTTGATTGTGTTGAGAGCTACATTATTGTAATTATTAGTTATTAAGTGCATTATGTGGACAAAGATTTCAATTTAAAACCTGAAGAAAAAACAGTCATCAAGATATCAGATTTGGATGGGAAATATCTATCTCTATCTATCTGCATGCAATGACAAAAAGAGCAACACTTTTGTTTAGAACTGAAAAAATATCTAAACCATAATAAAATGTCTTTCAAACATTATGTACAATGTAAAAGAACTATTAATTCATGACTTTCCTTAAGTTACATGATTGCCAAAGAAATATAAATGGAAATATAAATAGTGAAAACATTTGTACTTATAAAGTATAAATTGCAATCAACACAAATGATCAATTCACGAAACTGCATGATCAACCAAATACTTTTAAATTAAAGCTTTCAATTTTCAAACAAAACAGTGTTATGCCCATACAACTAAAATTAAAAAACGTGTTGGGACACTTAACTACTGTGTGAAATAATGAGCAACAATACATCAAAAAAGTTCAACACAAAAATGTACAGTGAACTCAATTCTAAATCAGTACCTATCAAACACAGGTCCATTGTTGGTCCTAAGTTAGTTTAAAACTACAAAACTGTCTAATCCATCACCCTGTCTAAATCAGTATCTTAAGAAACCTGGATCAACTGTTGGTCCTATGTTGACTTATAACACTACAAAACTGTTTAATCCATTACTCTGTCTAAATCAGTATCTATCAAACCCAGATCACTCGTTGGTCTTGATGGTCAGTAACACTACAAAACTGTCTAATCCATCACCCTGTCTAAATCAGTATCTGTGAAACCTGGATCAACTGGTGGTCCTATGTTGACTTATAACACTAAAATTGTCTAATCCGTCATGTGTCAAACCCAGATTACTGGCTGGTTCTAGGATGGCTAGTAACACCACAAACTGTCTAATCTAGTACCCTCACTAAAGAATCTGATTTATACGGGTCCCCAAAAAGGCTCTGATTTAAACATGAGTTCACTGTAGTATCTGTAATTCATTGTTGAGAAATCTGATCACAGAACACGCACTTAATAAAAAATATTTTATCATTATAACAAAAACATAATATTTTCTTACAGTCTCTCCTGAAACATTACAACTGTGATCTCATGAATTTTACATGATTGTGCGATTATTCACCTCTAATACAGCACTACTCAGGCCAGTCTACTGAAAATATCTTCACTTTCACACTATAATACAGACTATTAAACAAAACATCTTGGTGGGCCAGTTACTGTCTACAGTATTAATTAACACTGCAAACACAACTATAATCAACTTTTAATAACTTAATTATAACTGAATTTTATTTTAACATTATCCACAAATAATTAAATGTTTAATTATCTGAGGTTTGTTGTTTCACATTTGATTGAATTTACTCAATTAATTTATCATGTAATGAATCATCAAAAACATGTACAATTTTAAATGTTTTCCTACAATAAAACAAAAGTGCTCCATAAATTAAATAGCTAAAACAAAAATTAGGCTGAGAGGGTGAAATATATTTAAGATTTTTAAATAATACAGTTTTTTTTAATAAATGCAATTCAAATGTGGCAAAACAAGATCTTTAAAGATTTTTGAAGACATGCAATTTACACAGCATGAAATAAACATTTAAAAAGCATACTGTGTTTCGCAATACAAACAACTCAGAAATTCTGTATCATACTTGAAGGACATCCACCGTTTCAATTTCATGTGACTAAAATTTGGTATTTCATTACGAGTTTTAGAGTATTGTCATTAAGTAGAACATTCTGAACAACTTTCTAAAACAAGCATCAATTTTCATTTTCAAAAACTAAATATACTAACATATGCAGAACATGTGCACCTAGAGCATACACGAGTAAACGTTATGTGTATTATTTGTTAAACGTGTAGTGTGCTACTGAATACAGATCTATTATGGGATGAAATACAATTAGAATACTTACTTTAGGTTTATTATCTAGTTAAATTATAAATAGGATATAATTTAGGGGTCCTGGATTATATTTTTCTTGATACATTTTTTACTGTAATACTGTGAAACATTAGCACTTTAATTAGAATAATTAATTAACTAGGGAATATGTTTTTGTAATTTGATGTTATCCCTGAAAAAAGGTATGTCCTAATGTCAATCATTATCAACGTGTGACCACAGTATTTTCATTTGTGTTGACAAGATCATTAAATTATCACAATTATAGATGGAAATTAGTGCTGAATGAAGTTCAAATACGTTAAAAAAAATGTTTTTAATGTAACTTTGAAACTGTTCATTTAACAATTTAAATATATTTCAATGACAAAACAGAAGTACTCAAATTTCATGATAAAATATTGATAATTTATAGTAATATGAACTTTAAGAAATTTCAAATGAGTTCATGAATAAAAGCATAACATACAAACTTAACAAAAGCATAACATATGAAAACATAACATAAGTTTTCAAATATGTTAAAGCCATTATCAGTAATCAAAATTTAAGTAGCATGAAAAAACATTACACAATTTTAAAAATGCACTAACAAAACAAAATAAAAGTGAATGCCAATATAATGAATTCAATAATAAAGAAAACAACATCAAAAGCTGAGAATTAAACAAACACTTTGTATAACATTTAGTGTTTTGTAAGAAACGGGGTTAACACTAAGTGAGCAATGCCAAGTATGGATGAAAGTGTTGTTGAAAAGGCTGAGTAATATGGTGCCCTGCAAACTTTCCCTGTACAATGTATGGTACCCAGATAACAAGATAACTTCTTTGGAAGTAACAAAACAACACCATCAAGGATGATGGTATCTTTATGTGATGCATGGCAAACCGTATGACAGCCAAACTATATAGAATCATACACCACATTCCTATACCACTCCAAAACTTGCAAATATTACCATCGCTTGACCTATTAGTTCATGGCCAGTGGAACTGGAGCGGAAGAAGCGGCAGCTGCGGACCCAATAATTAGTTTTTTCCGTATCTACATTTCAAAATTTTCGCGAGAAAACAAGACTCCAGACTCTCCTAGTCCTCAATATTGCTAGTCTGCCACCCCAATGTCACAATCGTTCCGACGGCCCTGTAGTTGTTTTATGATAACTGAGATATAGCATGGAAGTCAAGCATATGACTAACTTTAAACGTGAATCAATAATATTGTTATATATTCCAAACTGTCTTGACTGAAACCTGGGCTTGACTTACAATGCTGGATATCACATTTTATACAGCACAGTAACCTTACAAAAACTCTTTTAGCACAAATATATGCAGATGTATCCACTTTGCATGTTACTGGAAATGAGGGATAGTGGAAGGGTTCAAAACAAGCCCCTTCAATACAAGCCCTCCACATGCATACAAGAAGAAAATGAGATCATGTGTCCCCCACAACATACAAATACATGTAAAAGAGATTGTCATTACCAGACAAAAATTAACATTAACAACAAACAACTATTAAAGCTTTTAAAACTACTCCACTTGGAGCTACATAGGCAACTATAACCTCCTTTTTCTAAACAAACAAAACAATGTCAAAATAGCAAAACTATAAAAAATCAACATTTTACAGTTTCCTGCCTTTTCCAAAAACAAAGCAAAAAATCCTGATGATGTACTGAACTTCACTGAAATGTTTTTCATACATCATATTTTTAATATCTTAACGCTGCTGTTCGATTCATTATTTGTGATAAACTGCAAATTCATATTAATATGAAGATACATATTGACATGACGATATCAAAATAATATTGCACCACTTGAAAAATAATGGTATGCAACTATGCTATGAAGTGCTTTCCTCACATTTAACACTGACTGAAATGTTTTTACATTAGTTTAAAATATCTTTTTAGAAATAGGTAGAAATTGATTAAGGACTTTTATGACAATCTAAAATATGATGATAATTATTTTAGGTAGAAATTGTTTCAGCACTTTTGCGACAATCTAAAAAATGATAGTAATTATTTTAGATGGAAAATGATTCAGCACTTTTACGACAATCTAAAATATGATGATAATTATTTTAAATGGAAATTGATTCAACACTTTTACGACAATCTAAAATATGATGGTAATTATTTTAGGTAGATATTGATTCAGCACTTTTACGACAATCTAAAATATGATGGCAATTATTTTAGGTAGAGATTGATTCACCACTTCTACGACAATGTAAAATATGATGGCAATTATTTTAGGTAGAGATTGATTCACCACTTCTACGACAATGTAAAATATGATGGTAATTATTTTAGGTAGAGATTGATTCACCACTTCTACGACAATCTAAAATATGATGGCAATTATTTTAGGTAGAAATTTATTCAACACTTTTACGACAATGTAAAATATGATGGTAATTATTTTAGGTGGAAATTTATTCAACACTTTTAAGAGAATCTAAAATATGATGGTAATTATTTTAGGTAGAAATTGATTCACCACTTCTACGACAATCTAAAATATGATGGCAATTATTTTAGGTAAAGATTGATTCAACACTTCTGCTACAATGTAAAATATAATGGTAATTATTTTAGGTGGAAATTTATTCAACACTTTTACGACAATCTAAAATAAGATGGTAATTATTTTAGGTAGAAATTGATTCAGCACTTCTGCGACAATTTAAAATATGATGGTAATTATTTTAGGTGGAAATTGATTCAGCACTTCTGCGACAATGTAAAATATGATGGTAATTATTTTAAGTGGAAATTTATTCAACACTTTTACGACAATCTAAAATATGATGATCTAATTATTTTAGACAGGCTCTGGGTGTCAGTAACAACATCAGTGTATGATTTACTATATATTACAACCACACAGCAACTCGGTGGCACTAAACATCCTATGACTAGAATCATTTACGCATTATAAATAACAAGAAATAAACATTTCAATTAACTACTTCATATCACTCACAGCAAGTATTTTTCAAGTTATCTATTTATAGGGCTGTCACATTATAAATAAATTCACAAAACCTACACAACACCCATTACACAAAATCATTCAATTTAAATGACCATTTAATAAGTAAATCAAATTTCACATGAGGATTTCATGAGAAAGAGTAGATATCAAATATTGGAATTATTGCTTTTTGATATATTTACCTTTCTAACAAGATTGTGTCTACATGAAACAAAACTGTGTATGCATGTAAATGTAACAGCCCTATCTGCTGAAGACAGAAAATCACATGAAATGGGTAATTTACATTTAATTTCACAACCATCTGAATAACCAAGTTTGCACCTAAAGTTTATAAACAAAACAAATGGCACATCATTTTAGGACAATTTAAGAAAAATCTCATTTTTAACCTCAAGAAATAGTTTTATTTATAAAATTTTATCAAATTCAAAAATATATAATCTCAGATTGTCATTGACAAAAGCAACAATTTATTTTCAAAAAATAATGTTCACTAACCTTTTGATTGAGATAACCTAAAATTTAACCCTTGTAAACATTCAATATAAATCCACGCATTTGATGATTGTTCTTTTTTCAAAAATGTATTAGAAAGGTTTTTCTTTTATTAGAAAAGGAAACAGAAAAATAATTTAATACTGAAGTTTTAAACCTTCAATTCATTTTTCTCGATTGTTTTGTTTTGAATATTCTGTTACAGCATTTTAGAATGAACGATAAAATGTAGTGCTAAACAAGTATCACAAATAGGAAGAGATCAAGTGATGACTTATTCTTCTTGTTTCTCAACATGGCACACATTCAGAAACGGTTCTCCCCCTCCTAGGGCCGTGTTGACTTCGGTTTTCTGAATACTGAGGTAGTCTTGTAGATTTTTCAACACATCCTTTGGGCGTTTCTTCGAGAACTGTTCTACATCTGAAAAATAAATTATACTATTAAAAGAAAAGTTCACAAAACTTAGGGACTGATAGCTTCTAAGACGAGTTCTTTTGTATGCACATGAATCTAAAGAAAATCCACCTTGGGGTGAGCTTGTAGTGTTGTAGATTCTTCAACACATCCTTCGGGTTTTTCTTCGAGAACTGTTCTACATCTGAAAAATAAATTATACTATAAAAAGAAAAGTTTACAAAACTTAGAGACTAATAGCTTCTGGGATGAGTTCTTTTGTACACACATAAATCTAAAGAAAATCAACCATTGAGGTGAGCTTTTGAGGAAACCATCAACTGATTTTCTTCAAATGTCTTCCAGAAAAGCAATCTATAAAAGGAAAAGTTGACAAAATAGTTTAAGTACAATCAGTATTATACTTTTACAACAAAATGTACAAAAATAATGGCATTTATTTTCTAGACATTTGTTGTAACATTTTTCTCCCACTTGATTACAGAAGCATTGTTAATCTTGTATTAATTACTACAAACAACAAAGTACCTCGGAGGACAGGTCCAGAGTCAGACATTGTCTTTCCCTGTTTCCACAGTCTGTACAGATGAAGAAAGACTCCCGCGTAAAAATCATTCACCACTTCCATTATAGAACCCTGCTTGTTGCAATCTCTGAAATCAAATGAAAATCAGTCTGTTAACACATGGATAAAACTTTTAAAAATACCACAAATAAAAGTGTAGTTAATAACTGTTGTAATTGGATCTATCCAAGAATGTCAGTGAAGATAACTGAAGTGTAGTCAGTAATTATTGTAATTGGAACTCTCAGAGTATGTCAGGGGAAATAACTGATTACAAAACTGCCATCACTGACCATGACAATATTTCATCAGCTATTGTTAAAAATCTGATTAGGTAAGTTAACTTATTATCATGCTTACATCCAAATGACGTTCAAACACACTGTCCTTGACACTCAACACTGCTTCCTGTACTGTCTTGTCGAGATCAGTATGAAAGGAAACCAAATGCCACCACACAATGTGCCTACTGTTGTTGATAAGCAGCAAGAGATGTTTTATATTCATTTTTTCAGACAAGATAGCAAACCCTTTGTTACATCAGTTGTGGACCACTGGTCAGTGCAAGTGACGTACACCACCCCATTAAGACTTGCAGGGCACTAATTATAGACTAGAGCTCATACAGAAGTTACAGTTGTGGACCAGTCGTCAGCTCAAGTGATGTACACCTCCCCATTAAGACTTGCAGCCCTCATTATGGAGTAGAGCTCATACAGAGGTTACAGTTGTGGACCACTGGTCAGTGCAAGTGATGTACACCAACCCATTAAGACTTGCAGCACTCATTATGGAGTAGAGCTCATACAGAAGTTACAGTTGTGGACCAGTGGTGAGCTCAAGTGATGTACATCTCCCCATTAAGACTTGAAGGGCACTCAGTATGGAGTAGAGCTCATACAGAAGTTACAGTTGTGGACCAGTGGTCA
>JAULBS010118630.1:0-14379 GCA_032355785.1 Symmetromphalus regularis | reverse complement strand
GTATCAATGGTGTAGCTATATCTGTAAAACAGTTTCATTACAGTTCATCTCTGAAACTAGCATGTCATAATCAAGATATCAAAATCTTCTCTTTGGGAAATGTGTAGTATCAATGGTGTAGCTATATCTGTAAAACAGTTTCATTACAGTTCATCTCTGAAACTAGCATGTCATAATCAAGATGCCAGTGCTTATACTGAAATAACGTTTCAATATTTTGTTAAAATTATTAAAAAGGATATCAGGTAAATATTGAATGTTAGCAAGTATGTATAAAAATAACCAACTAATACGAGTTAGGTGAGTCATGAGATAACTGTCTGTATCATATGTATGCAGGGTTGCACATGATGCAGGAATCATGCGAATTTGACACAATATTTCACTAAAATACTCCTAAATAAAATACGTGTGCATCACTGTTGATGCAAAATCTTTCCAACATCAATCAAATTTTTTTTTTTTTAAATACACAAAAAACTATTAATTATGAGAAGATTATTATAAAGATAGAATAGTGGATAATATAATATATACATGTAATATAAACAAGACAGTTATTCAGTTAATTATGTGATTGAAATATTATGTCATAGGTGATTCCCATTTTTAAATGCTTGACTCCCATTTTTGAATGCTTGACTCCCAAAATAAAACTCTGTTGAGTCATGATGAATCCCATTTTCTAGATGCTAGGTGGAACCCTGCATATGTACCAATTAACACGCTTTTTTCCACTATGCAAATAATCCATATTCTTACAATGGTCTATTTAAACCTAATTGTGTAACTGACAAAATGTTTAGATAAGGTTACATTGTACTATAGCCAACTTATGCAAACAATCCATATTTCATTATTTGTACAACAGACTATTTAAACCTAATGAGGTGTAACTGACAACATGTTTAGATAAGTTAAGATGTAATAACAATAGAAAAAACAAAAGGGTCAGCAAAGAGGGGAATGCCCTACACCCTCCTATTAGATATATCTATGAAAGTTAGCTTGAAAAGCATATAACATACCAGACCCAGTGCCCTTGTCTATGACATTGGGCCCATGGTGGACATGCAAGAACCATTTTAATGTGGGCACAGTTAAAAACTCTTACGGCTTATGGCATATAACATAGCTTTTGATATACAGTTATGGTGTATCGATTAGAGTGGGTCAAACTTGTAGCTCATATAACACAAAAACTACTTTTTATTCACTTAATTGTCATCTCTATATGAATGGTTTTCATTACTTGTCATCATTGTCACCTCAAGCCATAACAGTGGCATCTTCTGAGGGCATATAGTCAACACACAGGGGAAGATTACAGAGTAGTGGCAACATGGACAGTTTGGGTATGAGGACATGTATACCCACGTCCATTACGGCAACAGATGAACAAGTATCAAACATGCATTTCAACCAAGAGTAATTCTCAATGCTAGTGATCAGATATAAAATCAATAGTTCTCAAGCACTCATAACTGTCTTTGGGAATTTGTCTAGAACCATGAGTTAGATGTGGCAACAATCAGTAAAACCGAATATCTGCTTTAACTCACAGATCCACTTGAGCATAAATTTATCTAGTGCTTTACATTCAATGTCAGTTTAGAAGGAAAAAACACAGAAAAAAACAAAACAAACAGGAAACAAGATAAATTATTTATCAGGTTGTAGGTGTGTGCACTGGAGGTGAAAAAGAACACTAGAAATGTACATAAATGTGTACATAAACTAATAAGCTTTTAAGGGTTGTTCACCATTACGAACATTTTCCTATTTGTACTTATTTTCACATCCCCAGATGCACCATCCCCATCTTTATATTACATGAGATTTCCATCAACATTATAATGACATATAAAAATTCACAGCTGGCCTTCAATTCCTTCCCATATTATATGATTTCAGCAAATAGGAAAATACTGATATATGTGAACAATCACTTATTACAAAAGTTTGAGCTTAACAAGGAAGGCAATATACATTATCATTTTTTAACTGGTCCAGTACATTATGGTCAAGTAAGAAACATGTAGCTGGCTATAAAAGTAGTTTTTGCAAAGATAAATGACCAATTAACCAGCAACTACTAACCTTTCCAGATTACATTGAGATTGAAAAAAGAAACCTATTGATTGATATGGGTGCAACAATATACCGGTATATCGCAATACGTGCCAATCGCAATACATACCACTATATGGTTTAGTGTATCGTGATATATCTACATAATAAGAATACATGTAAATTATCCTATAAAACCTATGACTATGACAGTGTTATAAAAATAAAAGTTAAACTTAATTAAAACATATACATCTGCTGTGTCTGTATGTTTTATATTTTTCATCAGAAATTGGTACAGGTCTTCCTGCCTGAGATATGTTTAATAATTTCATACAATCACCAAAATACCACCTTAACATATTTTATAAACAGTACATATAGGTGGCTCACTGGACAACCACCCAAATACCACTTTAACATATTTTAGTATGATATTATATAGTATGATAGTATAAAAATTTGACTTTATCACATCTTGGTAATTAATCAAACTGTATTGCGGTACATATTACAATATGGGTTTGCTGTATCGCAATATGGTTTTGGCTGAATCGTTATACCCCTACTGACTGAGAAGTGTGATCCATAAAACATGTTTCCATAACAGCATCACAGATTAAAAAAGCTTTGTTTAAAGATAAACCACTGCAATATGGTCTAAATGACGTAACTGTTTTTGTGATTATAAACATATATATGAACAAAACAGTCTCAAGGGAAGTTTCTGCTAGGTTACGAGTGTTTAATGACACTCAAGCAGAACAAATTAATATTGGCTATTGAGGGTTTGGCTAAGTTTTGAATTGATTCACTTATGAACCACTGAGAAAACAGTGTTGACACCAGGTGTATTTTACCATACCAGTGGCACCCACCATACACAGTGTGGGCAAAACTGTCTACATGGGCCTCATTCTCTCATATTTGTCCAAACAAGTATTGTAGAATTTACTCAATAAGATGAATAACCAACAACTATTTCAACAAATCACTTGTATCTTAAGAGTTGGAATTTCAATGTCTTCATCAGACATGCTTAAATAATTTTCACTGTTGCCTAGTTAATCATATTTAATTTACTACATCCGTTTCAAAAATAATACAACACAAAAAAAATAATATGTGAACAGTCAGAAAGTACTTGATCAAAACAAAGCACATAATAAGATCATCAAAAAGTTATCTAATGTCTCTTGGCCAGTGATGTATGAAATGGATTTGTTGAAATGAATGACACCATGTACCATGTGTTACTGTCTATCGCTAAACGTCTCCTGGGACTTAACAACCAGACTGTCACTGGTGAAATGCTTGAGGCATCTATCTTGTGGACGTGAAAGCAGGACTCATTACAGGATCACGTAGTAAATAAGTCAATAGGTTCTAGTACAATGTGATCAGTATGTACAGAGAATAAGAAAATGTAACAGAACGACAGTAAACAGTGTAGATGTTTAATTTTTTATCAAACTTGTTGGCTGTTATTAAGGTCAGGCAGACTATATCTAATCAGCCACTATTCACAAGAAATCAGGTCATTTTTAAAATCCTCTAAAAAGTCACGTTTCGCACCTGCTAGTATGTCACTTTTCACTGGTCAAGCTTTTTTTTCTTTTCTTCGTTTTATTATATTTGACTGTTGCACTATTCATTTTGAAAGATTTATAGTTTGGGTTTTTTTGTTTTTTTTTGTTTCAACAACCCCACAAGAACACATTGATTTATGAATCATTAGCTATTTGATCTCAAACATTTGAAAAGTTTAACATGTAATCTTCAGAGAAAAAACGCTATATTTTTCTATTAGCAGCAAGGTATCTTTTATATGCACTTTCTTACTGATATGGCTTCTGATATATCAGTCGTTAGGCACAACTAGAATGTGAAAACCTAATCAGAAACTAGTCCACAGTCATTAATTTTAATAGCATGTATTTGTGGACAGCAACTAACACCACCATTATCAGATGTTACTCTGGAAATATTGCTTTAGTACTCAGTATTAGTAGTTTTAATAAAAAGTACATATAGGTAGCCCACTTGACAATCACCAAAATACCACTTTAACATATTTTATAAACTACATGTAGGTAGCCCACTGGGCAACCATCCATATACATTCAAACAGCCTACTGGGCTACCACATAAAATACCAGCAAGCTAATGCAGCAAGGTACAAGAAATCTGCCAACTTATTCATCTATAATTATGTTTTTAATTACTTTGAATTTTAAGAGATATTTGCTAATCTTTTTATCGCTTTCCTCCGCTATCTCAAAGTGTTGCTTTACAACCAAAATGTAGACAGGTCATATCCCATTGAGACAGCATTAAAATGCAATTATTTCACAATCCTGGTATATTTACTATCAACAGCTGAATGTTTGCTTAACTAGCCCACATACAATAGGAACATTTGTCAGATATGTCAGATAATGATGCATGTAATCGGATCATGTAACAGATAACAGAAATAAATCAGATGGATCAGTTATACGTATTGTATTGTGAGAATCACGAATAGTCATTCGCATCATGCAAGTAATTACACAAAGGTATTTATAACATAGAAGCCAATACAAATTTAACAAGCTTCCTTTTTATACAACTTAGATATGTTATCAGTGAAATTATTTTTATTTTTAATAACATGGAAATCTATTACAAACTGTACCACTTTAATAAATACTAGTAGCAGTTTTATTAATTATTATTTTACTACCATCACGTGGGATTGATACCCAAGATAGATTTTGGCATGATCCACTAGAGGTTTAAGTTTTGAGAGTTCATGCTTCTGATCATCTGGCCAACTGTTTCATGGTAGACCTATTAGAAGTGTGAATTAATGAAACTGACAATCAACTGCAAGAGCTACTTAATTGGTCATTGGCCTACGGGTTCAGCATAGGCTTATTAGAATCGAGAAGTAAATATTTTACAACTAACTGGATGAGCCACTTAACTGACTGCTATTAACAATGAAATTGACAGCCAGTTCAGCCTAAATTTTAACCTTGTAATAAATGTATTTGCAGTTAGCTGGTTAAACTATTACTTGATGTAATACAAATATACTGCACTTTTACATATGTGCTTTCCATATATGTCATCACAAACACGATGGAATATATACAACAGTCTTTGATATATTAGTCATGAAGTATTGGCTGGAATGTGTAGTAATTAATTTAAGAGGACAAAATAGAAAGCTATGATGTCTCACAAGTAAGTGCTCAATAAGAAACAAGTACACCAAACCAATACCTTGAACCATTAATAATTTCAAATTACTATATACCAAATGGACTCACGTTGGTGTATACTGGAGTTTTTGCTTTTTAATTTAAATAGCATAAAATAAGAAATCTTCTCAAATAATATGTTATGCCTAATTTTGTTTCGACCATAAAAACTGTTATATTTTAACACGATGCCCATAGACATGTAATTTATGGGGCGGCATTTGCCTGACAAATCAATTGACACCACCCTTCAATAAACCATTTCAGAAGTATTGGTTGGAATACTATTGACTTTTGAAGCACTGGTTTCAGCAAACATGGCTGGATGCATTTAAAGCAGTTCAACCATTCACTGGTTGGGAGTATGATAAAACAAGATCTGTGAAGCTCTACAGTTCTACCATTCACTGGTTGGGAGTATGATAAAACAAGATCTGTGACGCTCTACAGTTCTACCATTCACTGGTTGGGAGTATGATAAAACAAGATCTGTGAAGCTATACAGTTCTACCATTCACTGGTTGGGAGTATGATAAAACAAGATCTGTGATGCTCTACAGTTCTACCATTCACTGGTTGGAAGTATGATAAAACAAGATCTGTGAAGCTCTACAGTTCTACCATTCACTGGTTGGAAGTATGATAAAACGATCTGTGAAGCTCTACAGTTCTACCATTCACTGGTTGGGAGTATGATAAAACAAGATCTGTGAAGCTCTACAGTTATACCATTCACTGGTTGGGAGTATGATAAAACAAGATCTGTGAAGCTCTACAATTCTACCATTCACTGGTTGGGTGTATGGTAAAACAAGATCTATGAAGCTCTACTGTGCATGGGAAATAATCCTGACAAACAAGTCTGGCAACTGGGATCGATCCTGTAATGTCTAATTGCAAAGTGTTAATGCCATCAAACAAGATGACCAGCACATAGAATTGGTGTTGTAGCATCTCAGCTGCCAGGCTCTCATAACACCAGTATTGATTTTATAGTCTAAACTACAATCTAATGACTGGGAAGCTCATCAAGACTCCTTCACACAGCAAACTTTGTGGCCGGCGAATGGCTACACTGACGGTGTGCAGAAAATGACAATAATCACTTTTGGTGGACTATAACATGCATTAATAAAAGTGGATATTTTGAGTGTTTCAAGGATTACCGCTGAGTTCTCGGCACACACAGATTTCTATGTCATATTCACAATAACAGCCTGTAGCAGAGTCTCATTGGCCATATGGGAATAATTTGTCAACATACATGTAAGCTTCAAGCAAATGTCTGTGTACGCATGTTGAATATACAACCAGCCCAATTAAAAACAGAAAACAAAATTTATCTAGTGAACTATATGTTTCAATATATTTAAAGAAAAATAAATTATATTAAATATTGTTATTAATTAAAAAATTAATTAACTCACACTTTTATACCTATATATGAATATATCGCCAACCAAAATCTAACATAAAACATAAATAATTTCATTAATTTTTCTGGTTGTGTGATAATTGTCATATGCAACCATTTCATTTTACATAGCATTTTGCATGTTAAAAAATTAATTTTGTTTTAATTTATCTAAAATAAATTTGTTTTTTTTTATCATCAATCTGCAGTGCACAATTATGGTTATGTACTGGTATTCATAAACTTGGCAATAAAAACAAAAAAGACATCCATTAGTTTCAATAACATTAAACAGTACTGCCTAATTTGCAGTCACAATGTAACAGCTTGTAAGACTAAGAGATGTTAATGAGACATTAGTTATCTGCTCACATTTTCGTTTCGTCATTTTCATCGTAACTGCAGAATAATGATACAATAATTTTTGACAGTTAAGTATTCTGAAATAGCAAATGTGATCAGAAAGCAAGTAACATGTATTAAAATGTTTCTGTACAAAACCATAAAGAAACCAATTACATTGGTGCAAAATGCTAATTAATTATTAATAAGAAAGACAATTTTCGTGGCCAATATTCCCAGTTGTACAAAATGTAAAGTAATAAGATTTCACTCCATTCAAGGTTGAATAAAATGAGTGTTTAACAACCCAGTAGGGATACATCATCTGCTTGAGATCCACTCCTTTACCTTTCACCTGCACATTACAAGCTTTTGGGGTAAATAAAAAACATTTAATGTCTATTAGACAAAAATAAGACAAATTTGGAAAAGAACTAAAACATGGTTGCTGTAAATCATATTTTAAAAGGTGGTACAAACATCTTTCAAAAATCGCACTAAATCTTGAAATGATTTCAATTTTCAAGGTTACATATAAATCAATGTTCTCTTGCAAAATCTCAAGAATGCAAATAGATAATCCTGTAATCAAATCTAATCCAGTTTATAAATGATAAGCCAATGACAAAACACTTTGGAAAAACTAAGCCAGACTGAATTGATATTGATCACCCAATCACAATCAGCATTTCAAATCCCACGTGTATAATTGTGATGGTCTGGTGAGAAATGGAAAGGAAAACTTGATAATGAATTTTTTTAGCTGGGAAAATATTGGCATATATGGTAAATCAATTTCACACTGACTTTACCTCAGCAAAACTTCAATGTGGACTGTAATGGCTGTTTATTTGTGTTTTCCTACAGACTTGAATTATCCACTAAGGCTTCAAACACGTATTCTTTTGATATAGTGTATGTACATTAATGTAAAAGCACTCAGAAGACTTGGCACAAAGAAAGCACACAGTACAGGTCAGAAGATCATCAGTTATACAAAACACATGCTCTCACCATCGTATTATAGGAAATGCATTTCACTTCCTGTCTTGCAGTTTTCTGAGTACTACAAGTAGCTCTCTGTTCATAACTTATGTTTTATTTCATCTCATACAACAGGTAACAACTTACGTCTACAACACATGTCTCACAGATTTTGTGACATACACATTTCTATTCTTGATATTTAACAGGTCAAAAATCCATTCTGTCAGCATTTTATCCCTTCTGTTTACATTTCAACATGATTAAACTGTATCCTTTTTGTCTAAACTGCATCCCTTCTGTCCAAAATCAGCATGGTGGTTAAGATGTCACACTCACAGCTGTTAGGTACTAAGATCAAATCTCAGTCAAGACATGGGATTTTTATATGGATGCCAGCTCCAACCCAGAGTGAGTGGCATAGAGTGTGCTATTTTGTCTTGGAAAGTGCATATAAAAGATCCCTTGTTGCCATTTGGATAAAGTATAGAGTACCAGTTTTTTTTCTAAAGACCATGAGTCACAAAACACCATACGTCTGACACCTAATAGCCACTCAATAAACTATGTGGTGGTGTATCATTAAACAACCAATCCTTTCCTTTCCCTTCTGTCCAAAATTAATCACTTTTGTCCTTTTAGTCTAACAGAGCTCCTTATCCACATCTAGGGATCGTTCAAGGTGAATACATTCATAAGGCCTGCCCACAGAGCTATTCAAATCAGGTGTCCGCAGACAATCTATTGGTGGGTGTGGTCCCTCAGTATGTACTATGTTGATGATTTAATCCAACATTTACAAACATGACTAATAGGGCACGTAACATTTCATTGTAGACCATATACTTGTAGAATAATGCCAGACTATTTAACAAAACATGAATTTTCTACCTTGTATTGACAGAAATATTTTTTATATACTAAAGTTAAGAAATATATACAGCTTTTATTCACACATAAAAATGACAATTAGGCCACTACTAACATTCAAAAGCTCTATCTGAAACATTACATGGTTGGTCAAGCTCAAGCTTGATATAGATAACAAAAGTAATCTTATCACCTTTAGTGAAAGGAAATTTACAGATTTTTAACAATAATGAAAAAAGGAAAAGTTTGTTTTATTTAACGACGCCTCTAGAGCACATTGATTTTTTTTATATCATCATCGGCTATTGGGCGTCAATTTAACAATAATGAAGCATACTGGTTAATCATGCATCATTTATCAAACACAAAGCATTCGTGACATGAATCACATATATGACACATTATTAAAATGTCAAAACAGCCTTGATAATAGTGAAAATGGTCAAAATAGCCACACTTACAAAGTTATAGCAAATATACGATGACACTGTTGTGACTAATATTCTTCACTAAAATAACAGCCCTTGTGGCACAGTGGTTAAAATGACAAGACTCATGACTGGTAGATACCGGGATCAAATCTCAGTCAAGGATTGTGATTTTTAATCTTGATACTAGCTCCAACCACAAAGTGAGTGCACTGCAAGCTCAGTTGGTAGGTGTTTGCCATATGCACTGACCAGAGGTCCATATCTAGTTTACCAAAGGCCATAGTATGTGATATCCTGTCTGTAGGAAAGCACATATAACAGATCCTTTAGTACTAATCAGAAAGATAATTGACAACACAGTAATTTATTAGTTTCTGTCGAGCGTTTTGACTTCTTTTATGGAAAATGCGGTTTGTATTCAAAATACATGTTAAAATATGTCATATTGATTGGGTGAGAAAAATGGTTATA
Source organism: Symmetromphalus regularis (assembly GCA_032355785.1). Taxonomy (NCBI): domain Eukaryota; kingdom Metazoa; phylum Mollusca; class Gastropoda; order Neomphalida; family Neomphalidae; genus Symmetromphalus; species Symmetromphalus regularis. The sequence continues at coordinate 4,549 of JAULBS010118630.1, read as the reverse complement.
TGTAGCATTAAGTAATTGCTGAAATGCCTATTTTATTCAAATCTTAAACTGGTTCTCAACTTTTGACAAAATCAACTTAATTCAGGTCTCTAAACGAGGAACTATACTGTACACTGACTCTAGAGAAAATTCATGTTGTGCTTAGATTGTAAAATAACTACTAACAGATCACAAGACCTACCTGGTGACATGTTACTAGAATAGCAGCAACAGCAAACGCTCCAGCAATTCCCTGGGCAGCCTGAGTCTGTAAGAATATGAGTGGCTCAGGCTCATACGTGGAATTTGATGTACTATTAGGGACCACACTGGTGATGTCAGATGTCACCACTGTAGATAGGGTTGTACTCAGTTTTGTACTTGTGCTGGCTACAGTGGTCGAACTGAGATTGGAAGAAGCCATCTAAAATAAAAATTAACATGTCATTGGAAATATACTTTCTGAAAAAAAAAATGTTAGGTGTAGTTAAGTTACTCACATTTATTTATTCCTAAATAGTAGTAATTTTAAGACACCCTACTTTTTTCCAAATAAGTGTACATAATAAGTAGATTATTTTTAAAAATTTGTATCTATATTTGAATAATATATTAACTGTATATATATGAATCACCAACTTCCTTTTTTTAATAGTCATGACCATCAAGTCATGTAGCATATTGCATGTGCTTTGGCAAGTCTGTGGAAGTTGTGCAAATGATAATTTTGTTTACCAATTATTTGTAGAACAATTAAATGTTGTGTCACTGTAATTTGTAATGGGTTTTTGTGGGATAAATAATAATAATAATAATGACAATAATAATAATAATATATAATAACAATTTTATATAATGAGGGTGACAGATAAAGACAGGTACAAATCTAAGTAGGTACTGAGTTCAAATTATATTCAAGTGATGAAATTTGTTATGCCAAGACTATTTGAATTTTTTTTTAATGAATATATAAAAGATCCCTATGTGTTAAGCAGGAGTAGCTGATGAAGTTTCAGTGTTTCTTGTCTCGCGTTAGTTTATTAACCTCTCTGAATCTGTCCTGGGAAGGAAAACCAGACAGCTAAACCGTATTCTCAAGAACAGTGTGCTTGAACCATAATTAGATGAAAGCAGTAAACTAAATGAAATGATAATCTTGAATTCCCAGAGGTCACACTCCAAGTCTCTGCAATTGCGTCAATGATCATTACGTGTGTTTGGCTCAGAGGAAAAAAAAAAGACTTAACACGAGCAACATTCCTAATTCTCACATCAATTTGTAGATCTATGGTATTCAACAAAAAATGTCTGTGTTCAACAGGAGATTGCTACCCAAAAATGGCAATTGTGTTTATTCCTCATGTATTAATATGAAAACATTAAATGGTGAATGAGCATATGTACTTCGGAAAATTCATAACAAATACAATTCAATAAATTCTTGATGTACATATTTGTGTAAAGATGACTCATATACATGTACTAATGGCATAGAAGACTAAATTGGTTCTTGTTACATGACCCCTACACCCCCAACCAATAAAAAGAAAAAAAGAAACAATAATAAATTGGTTCTTGTTACATGCCCCTATTAAAAAGAGAAAGAACAAAAATAAAACAGAAGGAAAGCACATTATTAATATTTTTTTAAAGAGAAAAACAGATTAACAATAATAATGATAGTATCATCGAGTGCCCTGTTTCAGTGAGCACATCAGTTGCACGTGAGCGTGCGCTCATTTGAAGATTTGTGATGTCACCGATTTTTGTTTGTCAAAAATAAACAATGATCTGTCATTTTCACGACATGAGTTCAAAACATGTAAGTAAATAAAAATATAACTTTATCTTCTTCTGAACACATAACTTTTCTTAATACTTTTTTTGCATACTTTTTAAAAAGATGTAATATAAAATATAACCTTTTTCTTCCTCATTACAATCTGGTAAATGTCACACGATCGTCTGCTTATCGAAGTCACGTGAGTGTCACGGGGACATGTGTTACAAGTTTTTATACAAATACATCCCAAAAGTATAGCATCCTTATATAATTTTTAAGTATACTGCCTTGGACCATCAATTCATTAGCGATATATAGGATTCATTTTCTAAAGTAAATATATGTATATGTCCTACCTTTTCGGCACCTTCTTACACCACTATATATACAGACTATATTAAAAAAAAAATATATATTTATTTAAATTGAGCATTTGTCGTTTTTTTTCAATTCAGACTATTCCAATAAAGAAATACAGAATGTATTCACCAACAGCGCTGACTAATGCTTTGAAAGCAGTTAGGGATGACAAAATGCCAACGTTTAAAGCTGCCTTTCATTTTGAGGATCCAACAAACAACACTCAGGCAACAGGTTCTACAGAGTCCATCCTGAAACGACCTCACTGGGATCCCCTCCTTTTCTATTACAAGAATAAGAAGTGACCCTAGTTGACCATCTGGAATATATGGCAAGTGTAGGGTATGAGTTTACTCGTCCTGAAGTTATTAACATAGCTTCGAACTATGCTATTAGTGTTTTGAAACAAGACAAGGATCACCCATTGTCTTCCAAATGGTTTAGAAACTTTATGATGCGTTGGCCTGAGCTAAATGTTACCAAGCCCTGATCTCTGTCACTGGCAAGAGCAAAAGCCACTAACAAAGATGTTGTTTTTAAATATTTTGATGAACTTGACAAAATACTTACAAAATATGACCTGCATGACAAACCACAAAACATTTACAATGTTGATGAGAAAGGGCTCCAAACAGAACACACACCACAATATGTTGTTGGTTCTAAACAGACAACTATCCCTGCAATAACATCACCTAGGTCCGTTACTACTTCTGTAATAGGTTGTGGCAATGCTCTTGGCATACAGCTGCCACCGTATTTTGTATTTCAGGGAAAATGGATGAGACAGGAGTTAAGTGATGGCTGCACAGTTGGTTCCAATGGTACGGTCACAGAAAGCGGTTGGTCGAATAGTGAGGTTTTTAAAACATATCTAAATGATCACTTTTTGAAATACATTCAAAGTCGAAATGCTGGGCAGATATTTTATTGTTATACGATCGACACAAGAGCCACATTTCTGTGCCACTGATCAATTGGGCAAAAGAAAAAACATCATCTTTGTACTACCGGCGCATACCTGTCATGCAGTACAGCCACTTGACCTTGGATGCTTCGGCCCATTCCAACGTATTTACAACTCCGAATCACACAGGCTCATTCGACAAAACCCATACTTTAAAATCACAAAATATAACATACATTTGTATATGTTCCATTGCTTGTAAGGCCTATGTTACAGTCCTGTCACAAGACAATTTGCAGTCATCTTTTTAAAAAGCTGGAATATATCCTTTTGACAAGTGTGCTGTTCATCCTTCACAGTTTGAACCATCCGTACCTTTTGGTCACCCAATCAACGATCCTTCATCACAAGATCATGTGTAATTTCCAGACAACACCAATACTCCCCTTCAGGCAAAATCAGTTAACGGAAACAGCATGGAACATTGTAAGCAGTTCTTGATAAAAATGACAGAGTGTATCCAAAAAAAAAAAAGATGTGTTGAAAAAAAGAAGTATCCACGAAATCACCAGTGGAAAATCTTTAACAGAAGACCAAACTTTGCAGGACATAAACAAATATCATAAGAAAGCACCAAAACAAAAATGGCCAATGACAGAAGATAGAATTTTAATAACACCCAAAGTTACAAAGAAAATATTTCGTCTGATGATAATGATGAAGAGGTTTGCTATGTTTACAAACACTTTCAGCCAAAAGAGTTAAAGGGATGTATCTCTATTGTGTTCACTAAATGGGCACAGTTTGATTTCGACCAGTGTAAGCACTGGACACATCTCAAGTTGTGTTGTCCACAGAGAGTTGTGCGGTTGAATGATCGGTTTATATGCCCCTGTCACTGAAACAATTGCAAATTAATAAAGTTGTTATGTTCGTGTTATTACCGTTGAATGTTCAAAATTTTACTTTTAATCTGCTTTTAAATCAAATTTAAAATATGTGCAACATAACTATGAACAATTGTTTTGTTGAAATAATGAACTTGAAACTTTTGGGTGTAACGCTGAACATTCTCACCTAAACTGGTGACGTAGTTGACAATATTTACTTCTGACACGCACTTCTATTCTTGGCGTCTGTGCGGGGAACAATAAAAGTTATCAACCACATTAATGCTTAGTCGAAGAACAGACATAGTGATAAAAAGGCTGGTAAGTCCATACAAATTATGTGTCCAAATATCGCAGTATTTTACAAGTTATCGCTTACGCTCGCAGAAATTGGTACGCCCATGATACTATTTCAGAGTATAACCGAAATTTCTTTATGAATTGTGTCAGCAGAGGAATCACCAAGGAATTCCCCCAAGATTCTATTTTTAAATATCAAACGATGACGTCAAAATGACAGACGTGCCTACCAATTTCTTTGGAGATTTTAATGTAGAAACTTTTTTTTTCTTCTATAACGAAATATGAGCTTGGTCCTGTTAAATCTCACACATATCGTAACTGTCGACA
>JAULBS010118619.1:0-14381 GCA_032355785.1 Symmetromphalus regularis | reverse complement strand
TAGATTATGTATACTAGTATATCATATTACACAGATTATGTCAATCGTATGTACAAACTTAGATTATGTCTATATCATGTACAAACTTAGATTATTTCTATATAATGTACAAGTACAAACTTAGATTATTTCTATATCATGTACAAACTTAGATTATGTCTATATCATTTACACACTTAGATTATGTCTACATCATATACAAACTTAGATTATGACTATAACATGTACAAACATAAATTAGTTCTATATCATGTATAGATTATGTATACTAGTATATCATATTACACAGATTATGTCAATCGTATGTACAAACTTAGATTATGTCTATATCACGTACAAACTTAGATTATATCTGTATCATATAAAAACTTTGATTATGTCTGTATCAAATACAAACTTAGATTATGTCTATATCACGTACGAACTTATATTATGTCAATCAAATGTTTGAACTTAGATTAGTAGTATGTCTATATATTGTACAAAATTAGATTATGACTATATCATATACAAACTTAGATTATATCTAAATCATGTACAGACTTAGATTATGTCTATATCATGTACAAACTTACATTATTTCTATATCATGTACAAACTTAGATTATGTCTATATCATATACATAGAGTATGTCTAGATCATGTACAAACTTTGATTATGTCAATATCATTTAATCATACTAAACAGCTGAATTGTCCAATTAAATGTTTTAGTGTTTTGTAAAGAAAATTTGTTTTCCTTTTCAACGACTGTTTTGTCAAATTACGAAAATAATACCTTGCTCCAATACGTGTTGTAAAAAAAAAATTAATTAACGCCTCCTGGTTTGACCTAAAAGACAAATGTTTAAAATTAATTCAGGTAATTCGTTTGACTCAAGAATAGTCAAGCATAATGTAATTTATAAATCTACATATGGTTACTTACAAATATATGTAATTTTCCCTCTTATTTACATTTCTTTCTTTTTATTTCAGGTGCTATTTCTCTCAACTCTTCAGCATCTATATCATTATGCTTCTTTTGTTCCTGGTTAATAGTTGTTTGCTGTTTATTTTAAAGTGCAATTTATCACTGAAATCAGCTAGAGATCAATGTGATGTAAACAACACTTAATTACAATTTTAATTTTAAATTCTTTATTGCTTTGTAACAGACTGACCAACTATATAATATCGTGAACAGCAAAAGAAACGCAAATTTAATTTACAATGTTTTATTGAATGAAAATTAACCATATTTTGACGTTGGCTGTCTTGCTTACTAGAGAAATGTTGAGACAAGTGTGAAATGTGCGTAGCATGAGTTTTATGGTTTTATGAATGGTTCGTCTAATTTTATTAAATTGGATCTAAACAAACGTATGCGTTTCTTTTGCTGTTCAGTATAATATTATAATGTATATTGTTTACAAGAAACTATTATTATCATCAATAAGAAGGTTTAGATTTTATTTACATGTAAATGATTTTAAGGTGAGAGAATAGTTTCAAGCATGCATATTTCGTATAAATTTCTGCAGATATTTTACACGTGTTTTAATTTATACAGTAGTAAATTATAAATGAATGTCGATTCAACATACGATCATTTTAACTGTTTAACAACACTAACACATTATAACCCGAGTAATACATGTTTGTATAATTAATTTAGTCAGATATGTATGTTTTTAGTCAATCATTTACTGCTGTGATAAACGTAAATCTCTAAATCTATTAAACTACACATCTCTTCCACTTCCACGTATGCAACCCTTGAAATTGCCCGCGGCAATCGGCAACGCCGTAGAAATTGCAGCAGAGTTTTTCATTCTCCGCGGCCCCTTTTTACCGCGGACTAATTTTTTTTCAAGGTTTAATTTTGTCTCTTTATTAAAAATAAAATATACTTTACCCTAAAATTTCCGTGGAAAATGCCGTGAATACTATTTCTCCATAGCATTTATTTTGCCGTGGACATTTTCTTAATTGCAGGGGTAGCATATGCACATACATGTGGATGGAATATAAACCTATCTGTTTTCAGTGAACAAAATTAGCATTTTTAGAAACTGACTTTTACAACAGACAGCAATTTAACAAACAGAACCTCACCAATAGCCAATGTTTATCTTTGTGTTGAGGATCGTTAAACCACTATTCAATTTAACAAGGCCAGATTTAAAAACAAGAAAAACGTTTTTTTTGTTTTCCATTCATAGTTTATTATGTATCACGCTCAGATTTAATAATAAGAAATTATTGTGAAAATTAAAATTAAAAGGATATTTTGTTCCTGGAATGTAATATAAAATCTTTGAGGAGATTTAAAAAATGGGTATTGAATTAAAAACAAACCCAAATGGCCGATGTTTATTCTTTGTGCTGGGGGGTCGTTAAACAAACAAACAAATGAATTAAAACAATCCAGCTATTTAGTATCAATTCCGAAATTCCGGTTACTCTATGACAATTACCGATTTCTGAAAATTTCCGGAAAGTTGGTCGCCCTGTTTAACATTTCAGCCATGAAAAGATAGCACAATGAAACAAAACTTTTTCAATAGTGGGTTTTTGCTTTTCGTCGACACAAATTTATGACAGAACGATTCAAAACTGTCTCCTGAAAAAAAAACAGATAAAAAGGAATGTTAGTGTCTTTATAGCATATATTATTGTATACCTACATACTAACGAGGCCAGTCCAGTCCCACTTACTTACACCCCAACCCAAAACACACATATTAGACTCTTTGTAGCATTTATTACTGTATACCTACATACTAACTAACCTAGTCCAGTCCCACTTACTTACACCTTCACCCAAAACACACATATTAGACTCTTTTTAGCATATATTATTGTATACCTACATACTAACTAACTTAGTCCAGTCCCACTTACTCACACCCCAACCCAAAACACACACATTAGACTCTTTATAGCATATATTACTGTATATTTACATACTAACCCAGTCCAGTCCCACTTACTTACACCCCAACCCAATACACACATATTAGACTCTTTGTAGCATGTATTACTGTATATCTACATACTAATTAACCCAGTCCAGTCGCACTTACTCAACCCCTCATCCAAAACACACATACTAGACTCTTTGTAGCATATATTACTATATACTTATATACTAACTAGCCCAGTCCAGTCAAACCTACTCACCCCCACACCCAAAACACATATACAAGACGCATTTTAACACTTAAATTGGGTTTAGGCCATGATAAATTAATTTTGTGTTTCGGAACCCACAAAGTTTAAAAATCAACGAGGGAGCTAGGAAAACACAACACGGTGTTTCTTTTTAACACGAACTTAAATAGAACGAAATTGTACCCAAGAGAGTATGTGTAGGAGTGTGAAATTGTACTTCTAAATTGGTTGAAATATAAATCGTAAACAATTTTAATGCGATTATTGTAAGTTCAAGTTTTAGAAAAGGTCGAGTAAAATATAATTTGCGCATACGATTTGACACAAGCGTCACAGAAAATCAATGCGGGCGGACGACCCGAAACACAAAATTAATTTATGAGATCCTAAACAATGTGCTGGCGTGTATATAGTTAAACGTTAAACACACATTCCTTTTCTTTTGTTTACAGAATTCTAAATTAGTTGAAATATAAAGCGTAAATAATTTAGATGCGATTATTCTAAGTTCTAGTTAAAAAAAATCGAGAAAAATATAATTTGCGCATACCATTTATCATCGTTCAGTGAGAATTATCGTTTTAAATAACTAGAAAAATGGATTTTAAATTATTATTATTTGTTTATTAAATGACCTTTTTCAATTCATTAACCGTTTTATAGAAAATCACCAGGCCTTGCCTTTAACTAAAAGCTGAAGACAGGCCCGAGAAAGCCAAACAGGATTGATACTATAGGTACTGGCTAGTACTGTTGTGAGTCTTTGCCGACAGTGACTAAACAGAGTATGCAGAATTAATCACATAACACACCGTCTGGCTGTGAGAGTTCGTTTGAGGAGATGCCGCCATATTGGATTGTGTTTGGATGCTCACCTCCTTTTGACTTCTCTTCGTTTTTTTCGGCGGTTTTTCACTACTCATTTTATTCATTAGTTAGCATGCAATATACTTAAGTTCACCAGCCATCAATTTTAATCCAAAGCCATCCAAAAATTACGGAGCACAATTCACCACCTGTTCACCTACAAAGGGCCACTAACTGGTGATACTTAACGTTATATGCTTCTACAAAAGTAGTCCAGTAGCCAAGTAGGCATTTCCCCCTTAACCTTGCAAAAATACCCCCAAAGCAGGTTATTACTGATTTTGGTAGGGAAAGTGGTGTAGAATCAGAATGTGAATGATGCCCAGCTGGCTTCATTGAGCGTTTTGAGTTTTTCAAGATGGCGTCCAAAATGGCAGCTGCCGTAACCCGAAAACTAAAACACGTGTAGTTTTGCAAGTTTAAGTTGAATTTTCTATTGTAACACATCTTTTTCAATGTTTTTATAGTCAATAAATTCTAAAGAGGTTACAGAGCAATTGGAGTCTACTTAGTGCCTCAAATTAAAGATATTGGCAACATTACATCCAAAATTGCCGCCACAGTGAAGCGCAAGATGAACAAACGTATATGTATTGACTAATTTGAGCTCTATTGTGTATAGTTTATTGTAATAGCTCTTTTTCAAAGTTCTTATGTTGGATAATCCCATCTAGAGAAAATTTACCAAAATTCATCCTAAATGTATGACATTGATCATGTATGATATCTAGTATGATTTGCATCGGAATATTTTACCAGCTTAGTATATTTATGACAACATTATCAACAACAATAACAACATTGTGCTATGATTTAGACATCTACTGATGGCAGGGCCGGTTTTAAGCATGGTCAGCCAATCACTCATAGTTCGCGGCATCTCGTACAGGTGGATCTGAATCTAATGCAGCCCTCCATAAGCAAGCCTGGAGATGTGCCTTCCGAAGGAGGTGAAAGTGGTGGCAGATTGAGCTGGCGGTATTACAGCCAGTCAATACATGTAAGGATACGGTACGATTATGCTTCCTTACTGTGGTACCAATACTAGCCACATTCCTAGTCTTAGAACATGTTGGAAGCATAAGTATTTCACTGGTAGTGTTCAGTGTTTTGTAGAAATGTGCCAATAGTACAAAGACATCTGATAGATATTGAGACTTTAGTACGTAGAACTACTGAGTTCATTGCAGCCTCCTATGGAAGTAAGAGCAGCGAAACCATGCCTCAGATACAGTTTAATATCTGGCCGTTTAAGATAGGACACAGCAAGGCCACATCTTTCTAGCTGTCATCTCTTACGCCTCCTTCGGAAGCTTTTGGGCATGCATATGGAGGGCTGCATTAGATTCAGATTCACCGGTACTAGATGCCGCGAACTATAACTGAATGGCTGACCATGCCACTAAGACTATGCCTGCACCAGCTCCGGTCTTAAGTCTATTATGTTGCACATGTAGCACCAATGAGCCATGTTCTACCCGAAAGTGTTTATGTCAACGATCTGGAATGGTGTGCACCATTTTTTGGCAAACTGTGAAAATCCAATAAACAGTAATACCCCAGCACAGTGACAAAGGAAAATGAAGAAGGTGATAATGAATAGAAATCAGAGCTGTTCATAGTAATAATAAACAGTAATTAAATCACAAGGTTAACAGAATGATAGATGATAAAGGAATAACTGAAGGAGTCGGGCATTATTCTGTGAACCGACTACAGATGTCTAAATCATAAAACAATGTTGTTATTGTTGTTGATAATGTTGTAATAAACATACTAATCTGCTAAACTATTTTTATGCATATCATACTAGATATCATACATAATTAAGGTCACACATTTAAGCTGGATTTTGATAAATTCCCTCTTGATAGGTTTATCCAATATAAGATCTTTTGAAAAGAGTTATTACAATAAACTATATACAATAGAGCTCAAATTAGTCAATACATACACGGTTGTTTATTTTGCGCTTCACTGTGGCGGCAATTGTGGATATACTTTTGCCAATATCTATAATATGAGGCACTAAGCGAACTCCAGTTGCTGTGTAACCTCTTTAAATGAATTTATTAATCATAAAGACACTGAAAAAGATGTATCAAAATAGAAAATCCAACATAAACTTGCGAATATACGCATGTTTTAGTCTTTCGGGTTACGGCGGCCGCCATCTTGGACGCGATCTTGAAAAACTCAAAACACTCAAGGATGCCAGTTGGGCATCATTCAAATTCTGATTCTATACCACTTCCCCTACCAAAATCAGCAATAACCTGCTTTGGTGGTATTTTTGCAAGGTACACGCGCCCTGGCTACAGGACTAAAGATATAATATGATTGATAGCCAGTATTAATCATGAATAAGACTTTTGGTTAATTAATCACGGTAAGATGCCAATAGATTTCAATAGTGAGGTGGCTTAGCGCAGAAAATATGAATTATCGTTACACGGCGGACAAAAGTGTGAAATATGGTCAACTTGTTGGTAATAGGATATTTTTGACGCCATTTTAAAAAATGCCCCCCACGATTTAATTAATTTCTATATATTTTCTTATAGATCACTTAAAATATCGGTTATAGTGACTAAATATTTGTTTTTGAATTCAAGGAATAGATATATCAACTTTTCTAATTGATAGGATTAACCCTTCAACCGGTAAAATCCAAGATGGCTGCCAAATGTTAATATTTCCGTATCTCTTCTTGCAGATAAAATATAATGCTGAGTAAAGTGTCAAAATTAGTTTCCAGGCTTCAAAGTGTTTGGAGCAAGATATATTTCAGAAAAATATCCCATTACCAAGTGTTCCAAATTTCACACTTTTGTCCGCCGTGTAACGATAAAATTACTAACAGACCTCACTACAAGACTATTTCGATTAAGCATTCATTGCCATTTTAGAGCCTCGAAGGCCCAGTCATAGGACATCGGACATTGGTTGACTACGCGTCAATATAACCAAATGTTTAACATCCAATAGCCGATGATTAATAAATCAATGTGCTCTAGTGGTGTCGTTAAACAAAAAAAAAAACCGAAGAAGAACCTATCATTGCCATTTCAAGAACACGAATCCACGAATTTCTCCTCCATTATAATAAAACCTGTTATGAATAAAACTGTTTGTCAAATTTTCTGGACGATCACCACAACAGGTTGATAGGCTGGATGTACTTATTCTCGTGCTTATATCCAATTAAGGTTCAAGCATGCTGTTCTAGGAACACAGCTCAGCTTCCTGAGCTGTCTGCCCAGGAAGTTAGTTTTAGTAGGAAAGCCAAACCCTGCAGCCGCCATACTAGCGTTTGATACCAAAATCTCAATAACTAGCGAACCGATTTTTATTTTTGTTTCATGGTTGTAGTAAAATATTCATGTTTTGTATACATTTTGACATTTGTAGTCTGAATGCCATACCATTTTGAGTTGTTTAGTAGGGGCGGTGTTATGACTGAAATCTATTACTGAGATGACTGTTACTAATATTTAACTGCAGTCTTTTTAATGAGGCATATGACATCCATTTTGGAAAAGACATGACATAGGTATTAAATCATTCTATAAATCATTTTATTTTTTAGACATAATCATTTGATTTCATTTTATATATTTCACAATAAATATGCCCTGCTCTACCCAGTTATTTTAATGTTATCCTTTATATAAATATAAAGTCTCGGAAATTGCATTAATTTTCATGAACATATAAATGATATATTAAAAGTTAAGTTAGCAAAACATATGGCTAAAGTACTTGCCTGCTAATCCCCTACGTCCAACACCTCCACTGATCCCATTGATTCCATGAATTCCTTGAAGACCTTGAATTCCTTGAAGTCCTTGAAGTCCTTGAGCACCTTTTACACCTTTTTCACCTATAGCACCCTGAGCTCCTTTAACTCCTTGAGCTCCTTTTTCTCCTGTTTCTCCTGTAGCTCCTTTTATTCCAATAATACCCTTATCTGAAGGTCCTGCAGGTCCTTGAGCACCCTCTTCTCCTTTAGCACCTTGATCTCCTTTTTCACCTTTAGCTCCCTTATCTCCCTCAGCTCCCGTAGCCCCTTTAGAGCCATTAGCTCCTTTATCACCTGTATCTCCCTTATCTCCTTTGTCTCCTTTATCTCCTTTGTCTCCTTTGGCTCCCTTATCTCCCGTATCTCCCTTTGTTCCTTTTTCTCCTTGATCTCCCTTATCTCCCGTATCTCCCTTTGTTCCTTTATCGCCTGTATCTCCTTTATCTCCCTTATCTCCTTTATCCCCATTAGCTCCTTTATCGCCTTTATCACCTTTGTCACCTTTATTTCCTTTTAAACCTTCATCACCTTTGTCTCCTTCATCTCCTTTATTTCCCTTATCCCCTTTGGCTCCTGTATCTCCTTTAACTCCTTTGTCTCCGTTATCCCCTTTGTTTCCTTTATCTCCTTTTTCTCCCTTATCTCCCTTATCTCCATTGTCTCCCTTATCTCCCTTATCTCCTTTATTACCGGTGTCTCCTTTTATTCCTTTGTCTCCTTTGTCTCCTTTATCGCCCTTGTCTCCCTTGGCTCCATTATCTCCCTCATCACCTTTGTCTCCTTTATCCCCCTTGGCCCCCTTACCTCCTTTTTCTCCTTTATTTCCCATATCTCCTTTTATTCCTTTGTCTCCTTTATCTCCATTATCACCCTTATCTCCTTTGGCTCCTTTATCTCCCATATTTCCTTTGACTCCATTGTCTCCCTTATCTCCCTTAGCTCCTTTATCTCCTTTATCTCCTTTGCCTCCTTTGTCTCCCTTATCTCCCTTATCTCCCTTATCTCCATTGTCTCCATTATCTCCCTTATCTCCTTTATCCCCTTTAGCTCCCTTATCTCCCTTATTTCCCTGATCGCCTTCGTCTCCTTTATCTCCTTTGACTCCTTTCTCTCCCTTGTCTCCAACATCTCCTTTGTCTCCTTTATCCCCATCACCTCCTTTATCTCCCTTATCTCCTTTATCTCCTTCGAGCCCCTTATCCCCCATATCTCCTTTATCTCCCTTATCTCCCTTTTCCCCCTCTCCTTTCATTCCGTTATCTCCTTTAAGTCCTTTATCGCCTTTAACTCCTATACTACCATCATCTCCTTTTACTCCTTTGTTTCCTGTATTTCCTTTATTGCCCTTATTTCCATTGTCTCCTATATCGCCTTTAATTCCCTTGATTCCTATATCTCCCTTATCTCCCTTATCTCCGTTTATTTGATCGCCTTTGTTACCCTTGTTTCCCTTATTGCCCACATCACCTTTAATTCCCTTATCTCCTTTAATTCCTTTATCTCCCTTTTCTTCATCTCCTTTATTTCCTTTGTTGCCTTTATCTCCCTTAATATCACTAGGATCTCCTTTAACTCCCTTATCTCCTTTGAGTCCTTTATCTCCTTTTTCTCCCTTTCCTTTACTTCCTTTGTTGCCGGTATCTCCTTTAACTCCTTCATCTCCTTTATTGCCTTTATCGCCTGTGGCACCTTTATTTCCCTTTTCTCCATTGTCTCCTTTATCTCCTTTATCTCCCTTAACTCCTTTAACTCCAATATCTCCCTTATCGCCTTTATCTCCCTTTTCACCTATATCCCCTACATTTCCTTTATCTCCTTTCGTGCCTTTATCTCCGTTATCTCCTTTATCTCCCTTATCTCCTTTATCTCCTTTATCTCCCTTATCTCCCTTGTCTCCTTTATCTCCCTTATCCCCTACATCTCCCTTATCTCCTTTCGGTCCTTTATTTCCCTTATCTCCCTTAACTCCATCATCTCCCTTATTTCCAGTATCTCCTTTATCGCCGTTGTCTCCTTTATCGCCGTTGTCTCCTTTGTCTCCTTTATCTCCCTGAACTCCTTTATCTCCTTTATCTCCCTGATCTCCTTTATCTCCTTTATCTCCCTGATCCCCTTTCTCTCCGTCATCACCTTTGTCTCCATTCATTCCTTTGTCTCCGTTATCCCCTTTGTCTCCGTTATCCCCTTTGTCTCCTTTATCCCCTTTGTCTCCTTTATCTCCTTTATCTCCTTCATCTCCTTTAACACCCTTATCTCCTGTGTCTCCCTTATCTCCTTTATCTCCCTCGTCTCCCTTATTTCCTTCATCGCCGCTGTCTCCTTTATCGCCTTTGTCTCCTTTATCTCCCTTAACACCTTTATCTCCTTCATCTCCCTTATCTCCTTCATCTCCTTTATCACCCTTATCTCCTTTCATTCCTTTGTCTCCTTTACCCCCATTGTCTCCTTTATCCCCTTTGTCTCCTTTATCCCCTTCGTCTCCTTTATCTCCTGTATCTCCTTTATCTCCTTCAGCACCCGTATCTCCTTTGTCTCCTTTATCTCCTCCAGCACCTTTATCTCCTTTGTCTCCTTGACCTCCCTTGTCACCTTTGGTTCCTTTGTCACCCTCATCGCCTTTATCTCCTTTAACACCATTATCGCCTTTATCCCCTTTGGCACCCTCATCTCCTTTGTCTCCATTATCCCCCTTATCGCCTTGGTCTCCTGTATCTCCTTTATCTCCTTTTTCTCCCTTATCACCCTTATCTCCTTTTTCTCCCTTATCACCCTTATCACCTGTGTCTCCTTTTTCTCCTTTATCTCCTGTGTCTCCTTTCTGTCCTTTCTCTCCTTGATCTCCTTTTATTCCTTTGGTACCCGTTTCGCCCTTATCACCTTCAGCTCCTTTGGCACCATCATCACCTTTTTCGCCTTTCTCACCTTTAGCCCCTTCAGCACCTTTTGCACCATCAGCTCCTTTTTCTCCATCAGATCCGGTTTCTCCTTTAGCTCCCTTTACACCAGCTATGCCTTTCTCTGAAATGCCCTTATCTCCTTTATCTCCATTTATACCTTTTCCGCCTTGGATTCCCTGTGCTCCTTTTACTCCTTGTGCTCCTTGAATCCCTTTTATTCCTTGTAGTCCAAGTGCTCCTCTTGCTCCATCGACTCCTTTTTCACCTTAAAATGCAATTATTATAAGGCTGATTCTTTTCTAATAGACACATTTGTAACTGGATTTCGTGAAAAAAGAGAAAATAATATATATATATATATATATATATATATTTTCTTAAAACTGATATGCTTAGTATGTGGGGATGTCAGCAGTGACTAATCTGTATTCTGGATCCATGACTCACATTACCGTCGGCAATAAATTCATACGTTACAAAACATGTTTTAGTAACATACAATGTTTCGACTTGTGGGAATATTGGATATTAGTTTAAAGGCTCATTTTTTTTTAATTATTATTATTTTTTTAACAGTACTAAAATAGTTGTATTTTCAGTATTAAGAACTTGATCTCAAGTACAATATTGATAATGATTTTAAGATATTTTTTTGGTTTTGTTTAACGACTCCACGGGATCGTATTGTTTATTAATAATCGGCTACTGGATTTCAAACGTTTGGTAATTCTGACACGTAATCATCATTAGCAGTAAGGAATCTTTTATATGCATTTTACCACAGATAATGGTTTTAAAGAAAACCAGTTACAAACTTGTATGACAGCAAAAGATAACAATAAGATAAGAAAATACTCAAAAGACACCATAAACACCATAATGGAGGCATCATTACCGCCATGGTGCGGGGTGTAGCTCAAACGGTAGTGTCCGCCTGTGAATTGACCGGTCGTCGGATCGACCCTTCTCAGTGGACCCATTTGCAGTTCGGACTATTTTTCGTCACAACCAGTCGTCCACAACTGATTCATCAAAGGCCGTGGTATGTGCTATCCTATGGGACGGTGGATATAAAAGACCCCTTGCTGCTTCACGAAAGATTAGCCTATGTGGCGGCAGAGGGCTTCTTCTAAATTCATATGTCAGAATGATCATATTATTTACGTCCAATAGCCGATGATGAGATAAAAATCAAGGCGCTCTAGAGGCGTCGTTAAATAAAACAAACTTTACATTGCCGTCATCATCGGCCCCGTTGGAGATATGATTAATAAGCTCTCTGACTCATGACTGGTAGGTACTGGAGTCAAATCTCAATCGAGGCCTGGGATTTTGAAACTCGTTATCGGCTCCAAACCACATTGAGTGCTTCGCAAGGGTCAGTGGGTAGACGTATGGCACTTGCATCGACCAGTGGTTCACAACTGGTTTACAAAAGAATGTGGTGTGTACTATCCTGTCTGTGGGATAACGCACATAAATATCCCTAGCTGCTAATCGGAAAGAGTAGCCAAAGTGGCGATAGTCAGTTTCCTCTAAAAACGATGAGTCGCAAAACACCATATGTCGGACACCTAATAGCCGATGAATAAATAATGTGTTTCATCACAATAACTGTCAAAAGAGTAATGGTATTGATAGTAATGGCAATTATAATTTTAGCCAGTCGTGTATAAAAAGTAAAATTTGTTTTATTTAACGACGCCTCTAGACCACATTGATCTTTATCTTATCATCGGCTATTGGACTTCAAACATGTGGTCATTCTAACATATTTCTTTAGAGAAAACTCACTGCCGCCACATTGGTTATTCTTTCCAATAAGCAGCAAGAGGTCTTTTAATGCACTTTCCCATAGACATGTTGTGGACCACTAGTTGGAAAGGAAAATAGCCAAACTGCAAGTGGGTCTACTGAGAAGGATCGATCCGATTCAGTCGTGTACATGCAACCTGTTAATATCATCTTACAACAACGAATAAACATAATAATTATTTCTTTAAATGGAAATATGTTCAGTAATGATGTCCAATAAATATATGCACCTAATCCCTGCGATGTGGCATTGATTTATACGAAACATTTAAGAAAATTGTGTCGTCCTGAATTAGAAAATTAAGAGAAGAATATTTGTCTCTGGTGATGCAATGTATTCGTCTGAGTAGTTTCAGTCACTTTCAGTAGAGGGAGCGTTATGCCAAGTGTTAAGGTAATATATGAAAAATGTGAGACACAATACGTTCATTATAAATCGCGAATATGTAAGATATCAGACTTCTTTTGTATCCAGTAGAACTTAAATATTAAAAAGAGAAAATAAAGTTAGTTTTATTTAACGACGCCTCTAGAGAACATTGGTTTATATCTTATCATCGGCTATTGGACGTCAATCACATGATCATTCTGACATATTTATTTTGAGGAAACCCGCTGTCACCATATAGGCTGCTATTTTCGATAAGCAGCAAGGTGTCTTTTATTTGCACTTTCCCTCAGAAAGGACAGCACGTACCACAGCCATTGATGAACCAGTTGTGGACCACTGGTTGGAACTGAAAATAGCCCAAACTGCAAATGAGTCTACGATCGGATGATCGACCGCTTGACATGAGGACACGCTACCGCTTGAGCTACTTCCCGCTCTCCATTAAAAAGATAAAAAAAACACTGTTTATTCAGAGGCTATTAGATGTCAGACATATGGGGCCGAATTTATGAAAGGTGTTTATCCCTTAACCGCGTGTAACCCTCAAAAACGGTCATGTCTATTTTAGTTACCGAATTACCAAACATGTCTAAGTTACACGCGTATAAACAAGTTCACTAAGTTAGACACTTGCGTTTAAATAACATTGAAATACTTAAACGCACGAAAGTGGTTAAGTCCAAGAAATCGACACTTCTATACAGAAACCTGTACTGAACACCCGTAATGTTACATAATTCAACATATATTTTGTGAAATGTATGACATTTTTTTATTAGAAGTGAACATTCAGAGCTGTTAATGTATAAATCATTAAGTAAAAATTCTAATAATCGGGTTTCTAAAAAACAAATTCTGGCAATTAGTCCAGTCAAATTATTGTTCAACCCAAAACAAATTGCAACAGAATTTATTCCACTGGTATTCATTCTGGGTAAACCCTCTGAACAACATATCAAAAGCCTAATATTAGTAAAAATGGGGAAATTGGTCAAATATGCTAATTTTTATTAATTAGGTGGCCTGCCCTGCCGAAATCAGAGGACCACCCTATCTTTGGAAATAATTATCCAACTCTGGCATCCAAGGTGTCTATTCATATGTTTTGTGGATAGAGGAATTCAATTATGGCTTGATCAGACATGATGCAACATAGGAAATATGCAAATTAGGTGCCGCGCCCTGCCAAAATCAGAGAATCACCCTATAGTAACGTCAGTATACTACATTACATTTTATGGTGTTTTTCTGTAGCATGAAGTCACCAAAAGAACATATTAAAAGTATCCCGAAATCGGAACATCAGAAAGGGTATAAATTAGTCCTAGTTTCTGACGTTAGACAGCTGTTAATTACTGATCTTTGCTGTCTACCGACAGACAACACACTATATTAAAAACTAGCAGATTTTCAGCCACCAGCGAGTAGTCGGCAAATATAGCTTTAGTAAGAA
>JAULBS010118608.1:0-14381 GCA_032355785.1 Symmetromphalus regularis | reverse complement strand
ATATGCGTTTCTTTTGCTGTTCAGTTATATATTGCACTTGTATATTATATTGTATATTTTTTCTATATAGTTAATTAATTTCCATTATATAAATGTGACGTTTTCTTGTGTTTATAGAAAAGATATCCAATGATTTATTATTTCCGGTACATAAAGTATAGTTTTATAGGAATATATGCATATTATATGAATATTTATATGAATATATTTTTTTTTTACTTTTTTTTTTTTTTAAATTTTATTCATGTAAATACATACTGCTTCAAATAACTGTTATAAGGGTTCATGTCATAACATTTTAGGTATATAAGTGATTGGTTCGCCAGATAATATTAAGACAAATCTGATTACGAGGAAAACATATTGTGTTTTTTTTATCCGATATTTTGAATAATTATATATTGGGTATACATTCATTTAGTGTCAAGTCTGTCAGTCTGTCAAAACATGAAGTTTATCGTACATTTATCGAGTAGAAAATAGTTATGAAATGTTTAATCTATCATTTCGATCACTACTGTTTTCATATGCCAAAAACCAATTTAAACATTTTTCAGAATGCCATTATTATCGAGTTATCAATTATGAAAATCAAAAGGAAAGTATACAGGGCCGTACCCTGATCAAAATCCTGGGGGGGGGTACTACATGGAAGTAAACACTATACAAATTAAGCCCTGAAATGTGTATACTATTTTCTGAAATTTAAAAAGTGATATTATTATTTGGGGGGTATCTGCCCCTGCCCCCCCCATCCCACGGATGCAAAAGTTTTGAAAAGGGGTCAAAATGTGATAAGTACTGGTTAATTTTCACGTCCTTCCACTCCTAAAATGTAAAATAAAAATAAAAAAGAGAAAAGGAGGTCCCGAATGAATCCGGTACTGCGGTCCTAGTATAGTGAATGACAATAAAATAAAGTGAATAGTCAACAATACAATACAATTCGTGCGTGTATACGTTATGACAATACAAAGTAGCTTAGTATACATAACAAATGCATGCATCTTAACGGTACTAACGCCTCTTAATGTTTGTATGCACAAAATCTCGGAGCATAACCTTTAACGCTAGGACTTCATCTCGTCCATTCTGCGAGGTCAGATAATCAAATTGGAACAACAGATTCAGCATTTCGTAATAAAACGAACTGACAGCCTGAAGAAAAACTATATGAAAAGCAGTGATCTTTTCCAGTCATGTGTGTTGTGTTACTTGCAAACGAACAACGGGAATAAAAGCCCTGGCTCTAATTTGACCAATTTCCGAGTTTATTTTAGCGGAACAAATAGGTTCCGACACGCGAACTCGGGTTAGGAGAGTTCGGCCCTGGAAACTGAAGTTAGATGTGGAGAGTTATTTCAGTTTTTAGAACGTGTAGGGAAACTGCCAGGGAATAAAGTCTTTCTGAGAAACATGCTGAAGAAAAGAGTTACTAATCAATAATAAATAAGGACAAGACAAATTGCTTTCAGATTACTAGAAGGTGAAAGAATGGCAAGCTGTGAAGAAGAGATGAGTCCAATTATCTCTATAATGTTATTATACGGAGTATTTAGCAAATATTTGTACTAGTATTTTACACTACATGCATGCGTGTGCGAGCGTGTGTGTGTATGTACGTGTGTGTGTATATATGTGTGTATGTGCGTGTATATGTGTGTGTATGTGCGTGCGTGTGTGTGTGCGCGCGTGTGTGTGGGTGTGTATGTATGTGTATATATGTATGTATGTGTATGCATGTGTGTATATGTGTGTGTATGTATATGTGTTTGTGTGTGTGTGTATGTGTGTGTGTATGTGTATCTATGTGTGTGTATGCGTGTGTGTGCGTGCGTGCGTGTGTGTGCGTGTGTGCGTGTGTGTGTGTGTGTGTGTGTACATGGCATTCTATAGAGGTTAAATAAAGAAATAAAACTGCACAACAAAATAAAGTAGTAAGCCTCAGCGGTCCAGTGGTAGGACAATGGACTCTCAAGCTGAAGACATTGGTTCAAAACTCGTTTGAGACTAACTCACACTTGACTACGTGTTACAATTTACCAAATGTTTGACATCCAATAGCCTATGATTAATAAATCAATGTGCTCTAATTGAAACTCTTTATATGAGATTATTTGTTTTTATTTATCTACTTAAATTAGTCAACAACTAACAAACACTATTGTTACTTTCTACTCGTATGAAGGCTTTTTAAATATTAAAATTGGTATTACTTATACCAAAAAACCTTTGGGGAGATTGAATTAAAAACAAAAATACATGTACATAGTATTTCCACTATGAAATGTATCGCTTTGGAATGTGCAATACGTGTTGGTCATGTTACTAGACAAACAAAGTGAATTCTTACATGAAAAAACAAAACAACAAATTAGATCTAAACACTTCCCTGTGTTTATAAATGACCTGTGTTTATCGATATAGTACGTTTCTCCATTATACAATAAAGAACAAGTGTACATGCTTTGTGAAGCAAGTTATGGAGATACAAAATGCTACACGTAATCGATATTTGGCCTTGCCTGCCGACACAGAACAAGCTAGGATCTTGCTATGTCATGCCTGCATGCATGATCCTCAGACCACTTATAAGCTTATCTGAACCACCATCTCTCCCACAGAACGCACGCTGTCTCGTTTTTATACCAGTCCGCAGACTCACACAAAACAGAATACTGGTTTGAACAGAGCAGAAAGCACTTACAGCTGCACTAAGCAAAATATAGAAACTGTCCTTGTGTAGGATTATTTTATTTAACCTAGTACAAGCACCATATGACTGAACTATCTAGTAAACCAAACGCCTTGTCCCTATAACTTTTTTTTGTATAACCATATACTTAAGGATTTGCGTATCAGAAAAAAAGATACTACTAGTTTGAATAGAGTAGGAAGCACTTATATATGCACAACTAAGCAAAACATAGAAGCTGTCCGTGTGTAGGAATGTTTTATTTAACCTGGTAAAAGCACCATATGATTGGACTCTAGTAAATTGTCTAGTAAACCAAAGGCCTTGTCCCTATAAATATTTTACATAACCATATACTCAAAGTTTGTATCAATAGGGTTTCATTTGTTTGCTGATAAACCCTAAAGGCTTTTCTGGGAACAAATAGCTTTATCACAGATCTTGTTCCTACAACTTATTTTGCCTAATATAATCTGTATTTAGAATTTCAGTTTCCTACCCAAAACAGCTGGCACTAGGATCGTGAATTTAATAAAAGTATAAGTTTCCTTACAGGATCCTTTTTATCTAAACATAGACCCTGTACCTATAACTGTTTTGCTTAATCATATTTTTTTTTTTCCTAAACCACAGACTTTACCCATTCAGTCTGTTTTACCTAACCAAGACCGTTGTGTCTATGATACCGTTTTGCCTAACCAAATAGGTTTCCCTAGGAGTATTTAGCCTATCCAGAAAGACACCTACATGGCTGTTTTACCAAAGACGAAACCACTTACAGACCACTTGATGAACCAAACAGAAAACATGGCGGTTTAGCCTAACCAGAGAGGCTGTCCCTGTGACTGTGTTTTGCATAGATCTTAGCACGTTTCTCTTTTCCAAAACAAACACCAGTGTAATGTCAGTGGGTTCTAAGGCTAAAAGCCCTTTCCCAGTCTTTTGTGACGGGTCACGAAACGCGGCCAACTTATCCCAGTCAGTAATGTATAATTGCCTGCAAACAGCATAAGCATTTTGACCGTGGTAACACACACCTTGCGTATATGTAAACATAGCTGTTTATGCAGAGTTGGCTCTTCTAAACGCATGTCCACTACTTTATGTGTATATTAACACTAATACCACGATTGCCGTAACCATATACGAAGACCAATATCACAGAAGAAATAATAATAGTACAAATGATGATAGCACTTAACCTGAATTAACATTAACATCTTGATAATGCTAAATTGACAGTATTTAAAACACATGATCATGGTAGTTCTAAACGTGTATATCTTACACTAGTCCGAATTATCTTTTTAAATAACGGTTGGTCAGGTTGAACTTTGCATTAGATACAAAAATATTGTGAAATCAGATACGATTAATAATTATATCGGATTAATTTCCCTCTAATCCCTGGAGTTTATAAGTACCTGTCCACTATATAAATTTAGTATGTACTATATATACAAA
Source organism: Symmetromphalus regularis (assembly GCA_032355785.1). NCBI lineage: Eukaryota > Metazoa > Mollusca > Gastropoda > Neomphalida > Neomphalidae > Symmetromphalus > Symmetromphalus regularis. The sequence goes on along the minus strand of JAULBS010118608.1, from coordinate 10,222 downwards.
CAGCATAATAGAAGTGTTAAAGCTATACATGTATGTTACTGAAACCCGGAGTTCATTTTTTTCTCCAAATAAGCATCAACTGTATCAGTACCTACTGATTTGCCTTAACCAATTGTGATTAAAACCACCATAGGGCAGTTGCGTGTATAAATATTTAATTTGCTCGTGTGCTGAAGTGCGTTTGTCGTCTTACAACAGAACTCACACGATAACATGCACCGAAGACAAACTCCTTATCAGTGTCGTCCACACATCTTTGATGGGTTCTATGGCATTCCTTAATGAGATTATCGCATCTGCAGCACACACCGAGTCTGTGTTCTATATCGTCCTATGACAATGTCCCTGAAGCCAACTTTTAGCTACTTAAGCTTTGATGTCAGTTAATATGCTACAAAACTGCACACAATAGCACAAAGGCAAATATTCACTTTACAATACAGACTTTAATGGAGTGGGTGACGGCACGAACTGCCTATTGAAACGAGTTAATTCAGGCATAAACCCAAGCTTTGAAAGCAAAACACGTCGCGATTCAAGGGTTTTTTAAACCAACAACGTCAACGTTCTACTCACCCTCCGACAATCCCAGCAGCAGGCATCCCTGAAGACACAGTAGCAGGAAATTCAGCCAAGATCTCATGGCTAAATCTTGAAGAAACACGTAAAAAAAATCCCAATATCGTTGTGGCGGCTGAAGCGTTAGACAGTTATAACACACCGCCTCTCCTCTCCAGCGTTGAGCCGAGACTATGAACAGTGTGGCGTATGACTGCGGCATCAAGCCAGCGACACGACGTTATTACTGGCTGCAGATAAGGTATCGCGTCGGCGATTGGTTCGAGTCCTACTCCGCGCAGCTTAATGTTTACATATTTAACAGTTTGTGAAAATATTATCGTTTAAAAGAGTGTGGTGTTTCACAATCACCGACTTGACGTTCTGTGTTTGTTGTTTGTGTCAACAATATACGCAGATCATTACCGAGTAGTTTGCTAAATGAACAAAGTGTGTTTGTTTACCCTTTGTCGAAATGTCAGTGAAGCATTGCCATGTTATGAACAAGTAATGAGTTTTAATTATTGAATAGATTAATTGATAAAAACCTGAGCATTAGTACTCGATGGGAAGTATTTTCTTTGTCTTGCTTGCCACCTCCATGTATCGGCCGCTTGTTTTCTTGTTAAACAGCAAGACGTGATGTCTCAATCACGTGAAATAAAGAACGCTTTAATTTGTATCCGCTGACACCAAATGACAAATATTTAGATTTGACGAAGTCAGAAGGCATTGTTTTTGTGTGAAACATTTACATGTCAGTGTCAGTGTTTATTTTATTTTATTTACTAATTAGGAACTAGTCAAGAATCTATTGTCTTTGGGCGTAGGTTGTATTTATTCCCGGCGCCAAATGACAAATATTGTGAGTTAACAATTTATTAAGGTGTTCCATGTGTTAAAGCCCCCAAATAAACCATTATATTTTTTATATTTTATTTTGAAATCTAAGCTGAGGTTTTACGAAAAATTTGCTTCGAGATTGTACCGCCCTAGTGCTCGCGCTGTCGGAGGCCAAATTAGCCAATGGCTAATTTTTACAAAATATGGCTAATCAAATCTGATTATGGCTAAAAATTTGGCTGAGCCTATTTTTAGCGCGTTGTTATTATTATTATTTTTTATATATATATTTTTTATTATTATTAGTTCTGTAAACGAAGTATCGCTGCAATGATTTCTGTGACAGAGATCTCACGGACCCCAGACCTCGACCAGTGACGCAGCGATCATGGATGTTCCCATGGAGGCAGCATATATATATATATTTTTAAATTAAGAAAAAAAACCCCATATATTGCGTGTATTAGCGGGGCATTTTAAGTCAAGTGATTTAAAAGGGAAGTGGTTTGGCCTACATAGAGTTAATACTTCGATAGCGAAATGTATGATAAATGGTCACTAACGGAAATACAACACTGTCAAGTATAGATCAGTCCAAGCATAATAATGCATAATTTTTAAAGCAATTACAGTAGCACCCACAAAGTTCTTATCAGTATATATCAGTTTAGATATTTAATTGTAATTCAGCGATGCAAACATTAATTTTTTTTTTAAATGGCGGCATATGCATCACGTGGTGAGAAGGTTGCACAGTATAATGCATCATGTAATTAGAAGGTTGCACTACCATATATGTTTGTATGCACGTTCAAATATTAAGTAAAGCTATTTTTGTAAAAATTAGACACCCACCACCCCCTTATAATGCTCCGTAACGCTAAACCATGCAACCCCAAGCGCGGATGCAGGATTTCTGTTCCTGTTGCCAAATAATCATCTTTATATGTATACGCCTATTTGTTTTAATACTACAATCTGTTTGTAAATTCTTAGTCATATTATAGGATGTCCAATAATTTAAAATATTTTCACACAAATACAGCTACACATATAAATATATACTGAACAGCAAAAGAAACGCAGAAGTTTGTTTAGATCCAGTTTAATCAAATTAGACGAAATAATTCATAAAACTCATGCTGCGCACGCTTTACACTTCTCTGCACATGCCTCCAGCAAGCAAATCAGCCAACGTCCAAATTCAAACATTGCAAATTAAATATGTTTCTTTTGTTGTTCAATATATATTTCTGCAACAGTTCATGTAATATTGTTTTATGAGGACTGCCACTTTAGCCATTTTCAATATGAGGCCTAAGATTTCAATAATACCATTTTGGAGTTTGGTAAAGAAGTCAGGCTATGCTTGTAAAACATGCATATAACAATTAACACAACAGTTAAAAGTATTCTTCCTTGCCATAAAAAGACATTTTAAAAAACACCAACACAAATTCAGATAGGCTATTAAGTGGCAGTCCTCATGAACACGTTAAACAGAATCTCTGATTCAAGACATTTTTTTTTGTTGTATTTGTATATTTTATTACTAAAATATGTTATACTATTGGACGCCAAATAATTTACCTTTAATTAAAAGAGTAATTCTGCTAAAGCCTCATTACCTAAGAACTATATCTTCCATGACATGATTTGGTTGATGTACAGCTGATATGAGATTTACCCAGGTTAATACTGGCGCCACTCGTTTCATTTGATGTAGAAGATCGCGGAAGCAGACGGGGAAATGGAGTGAAGCGTCTTGTAGTGATATGCAAGTCGGCGGAGCTTTTGACTTCTGGAAGAGTCATCTCAGTGGTGTCAGTTACAAAGTACTGCCCTTTCACGCACCGAATCGTTCCGCTTATATTGGCGCAGTGGGCTGAACGTAAACGTGCCAAACAGTGCTGCAATTTAAACAAATCAGACTAAATCAGCCAAACAAATTCAACAACAGTTTGGAATGTTTGTTTGTTTAATGACACCACTAGACCACATTGAACACCAGTTATTGGATGTCAAACACTTGGAAATTCTGACAAGTAGCCAAGTATGAGTCAGCCTCCAATGAGTTTTGAACCATGGACTTCAGTTTGAGAGTCCGATGTCCTATCACTCAGGTGCGGGTGCAGAATTTCTGAAAGGACGGAAGGGTCCAAATTTGATGTTTGAATAGAACTGTGGAAAAATGGTTAAATTTCACGTCCTTCCACTCGGAATATATATATATATATATATATATATATATATTTAATAAACAAAATTCTGGAAAAGAGGTGTCTGGACCCCTCTTCTGGATCCGCCGCTGCCACTGGACCACTGAAGATCCAGTCTGGAACGATGGCTATTGTCGCAAAGAGAAAATACATGTATGTTTTCTTGTTTGTGTTTTTGTTTGGATGCTATCCAACGAGACAGCAAATTGGTTTACACAATCTGATGACTGAGACAGAGTTGTAGCATTAAATGAAAACTGTTTGCAGTTCTATTTTAAACCCATTTTCTAGTTTTCAGTATTGTTGTTTCTATATCGACGTCCCAAAATCTCAAATAACTTTTTTATTTGTTAATAAAACCCACTTTTTCCAGTAAAATACATTCTTTTGGAAATTCTAGAGTTCTTGCATTCTCTATACACCCTGATACGCTTATGTCGACTCGGGACTGTACTCCGATAGCACATACATGAGTGACAAGCTTGTTGTTTTGTACTGAACAATACTGCCTGCTATCTGTAAGATAATCAGTGATTGCAAACCACGGATGTCTGCTAGCAAGTGACTCGTGTCGGGGGGTTTATCAGCCAGGTCTAATTACACGCCAACATGAACGTGCTACGTACAAGAACGTCTTCTAGCATCACTCCACACTGGTGACTATATCATAACCGTACAAGAACGTTTCCTTGCATCACACCACACTGCTGACCATCTCATAACCGTACAAGAACGTCTCCTTGCATCACACTACACAGGTGACCATCTCATAACCGTTCAAGAACGTTTCCTTGCATCACACCACAATCTTAAAAATTAAAATGGGGGGCTGGGGGAGGACAAGTGATTTTTTGTGGGGACGGGTAACTTTTTAAGGCTACTAGTCCCCCGAGCGAGTGAAAATAATTTCTACCCCTGTATAGGGATCAAATCTTAGTAGACGCATGGGATTTTTAATCTCGATACTGGCTCCAGTGCATAGTGAGTCCTCTGCAAGGCTCAGTGGGCAGTGGGTAGGTGTATACCACTTATACCGACCAGTGGTCCACAACTGGTTTATCAAAGGCCGTGGAATGTGCTATCCTGTCTGTGGGATAGTGCATATAAATGATCCCTTGCTGCTTATCGACGTAAGTAGCCGCATTATTGTCGCGGCAGCGGGTTTCATCTCTCCTACTAACACTAACCTCTGTCCTGGACAGACAGCACAGGAAGCTGAGCTGTGTATCCAGGACAACGTGCTTTATTTTAATATCTAAAGTTTCTTCTTTACTGCTGACAACATTTTGAATTAATGCTACTAATTGTTAGGATTACACTTTTCTTTTGCGAACATCTGTAATCATCGCAACAGGTTTTCACTCCAGGCCATGATTTTTTGTATATAATTACCTTGCTTTTTCCTTTTGAAAAACAGAATACCGTTAAATTGTTTGTACAGCGAACGTAAATGCATATGAACGTACAGCATATGAAATACGTTGCGTACCCATTTACAATCATTTATATCATTATAACCCATCAGTTATATCATTATTTGTTTAAAATTGCTAGCACTCTCTTGTCGTAGCTGTATTAACATCACACATAAATATTTTATTTTATTATCACGATCGAGCTATATAGATTTTATAAGCTTCCATATCTTTGTAGCGAGGGTTGGATAAAGTTTATATGTATTATGTATATATTTAGGATGATGCTCGCATGCGGAGTCTTTGATCATGAAGATTTGTTGTAGATAATAAAGCTATAACCGGAGATCAAAGTGCCGAGAGGTGAAAAAAAACTACAAATAAAAGTAAATATTTGTTGTGTCATGTAAAGTTAAAAGTCTATCAGTTGTGTTCATCTGCTCAGAAGATACTTAACCTGCAGGAGATATTTAGACGTTTAAATTTCCAATCAACGATTTGTAGACGCACACATATGTGCATAACGGAATGATATTATTTAGATTTTTTTACCATATTACCCGGACAAAATATGTGATGTTTCACTGAGAAATTATCAAATTAATAATAATAATAATTAATTAATTAACAAACCACCTCTCTCACTGTATCCTGTCATTTTGTTTAATGGTCAGGATACGCTCACATTTTACGAACATCTGTAACCATCGCAATTGAATGGTGTCTTTTTCACTGCAGGCCATCATTTTCCACTCCTGATGACAATTTTGTCTGAAGTAGGACCAACAAGACTACTATTTTTGGTCTCGGCACAACTTTTTCCTTACAATAGGTTCGTCAAACCTCTCTTACCTAAAACACGAAAGAAACTATATTTGTATTCGCAAGGAAAGTAACCAATTCGGGAGATTTTTTAGTCCAAATGTGTGACAAATTTGGCCAAAATTTGGTCATATTGATGATGTTAATATCCTTTTGTCAAAAATAGTTGTTTATAAGATTTAGAAGTTTCAGAAATAAAAAATAATTAAACCAAACTGAAAATTTGAAAAAAATATGATTTTGACAATTTTTGGCCAAAAATTTGCCAGAATGGCAATTTTGTCTCAAGTAGGACCAATAAGACTGCTTTTTTGGACTCAGCGCCACTTTTTTCCATATAATAGGTTCGCCAAACCTCTCTTACCTAAAATTCTGTTTAACGGCCTCTATCTCTTAGGCTATGTATACTTACACTTATATTTTATAATGGGAGGATTTTGTCCAGTAGGCAATTACCTTAGAAGGGATGTAGTTCTAGAACCACGTATTTCTAACAGTAAAAAAAAAAACTATTTTATATACATGTATTACACATTATATTAAAAACGAAGTAGTTTTCTCTGGTGCATTTTAACAGACTGTTATCTGTTCAGCAGTGGTAATAATCAACACGTTTATACAATTCGTTCCGAAATGATATCATTTGTTCATTCGTCTATACACATATTGAGATATTTTACTACAATATGAAATACTTGTTTTCTTTGTGCCGAGGACTTACAGGCGTCATGTTATGAAAACATTCTACAGTAAATGAGGTTAAGATGTAAATAAAATCATAACTGGTGCGTTAACTTCGGGTTTTATTGTTGTATCACACTGTGTTTTCGCTGTTTAATTGTTGACGTTTTGTTTCTTCTGAAAGCCACGTTCTCCAGTCTCCTGGAGTGAAGAGAACTTCATCACATTGCGGATTAGACCACTCAGTGAACACAAGTGCAGCAAACAGACTTAAAATGACAAGATTTGTCATAACTATTGTGAATAATATATAAATGACAAAACAGACAATATGTGTGCAGATATAGTCTTTGTTAATACAATGGAAGAAAGTACAATTACAAGTCATAGCATAAAAAACGAACTGGTTTTAAGTTTTTATCATAAGACTGTGTGCCAGTATGATGTGATTTTTCATCAGATATAAGAAAGATGTTTTAATGTCCGCTTTACGTAGGTAGATAAGCAGGAGTGTTTAAAAGGAGGTATTTTTTCGTTTATGTATTATTTATTTATTTATGGTTCTATCTTTTTTTTTTTTTTTTTTTTTTATTATTTAATTTTATTATATATATATATTTTTTTTTAATTTATGTTTTTTTTTTAAACATCTCATACTAAAATTGCCTTATTTGGAAAAACTACAACATTGACATTATTGATAGTGATGTTCACTTGTGACGTAATTTGTAAAATTAAAATTTGCATAATTCTGTAACAGTTTAACGCAAGAGACAATGATGAAAAGATGATTTTTAAAGAGGTTGAAATAGAAAAGCTGCATACAGGCTAGATATATTATTTGAATTAATTTTTACATACAGATGTTTCTTTTAAAAGGTGGTCTTTATATACAGTTTAATTGACTCGAGTAATTTCATTATTTAAATACTGAGATAAAATAGTCGTATATATTTTTAAGTCATGCCAGCCAGGAGTCAGTGTGAGTTTGAATCTGTGTAAAGATCGAGGTATGAAACTGGTTTTATACGGTCAGTAGTTTGTTTTATTTTCAGGTCTGGTAGGTAAATCAGTGGTAAGGAATCTCTTATGTTATTATTGAATGATATACATGTAGATTGAAATTAAAATTACTATTAAACCACTTTTTATAATCTAACCCTTTTTACGTGCATTTTATTAAAACAAGAGTGTACTGATTTGTCTAATTCTTCACAAATATCAACTCAATCTGCCTATGATGCGTAACAACTCAGTGGCGGACCCGGAAAATCCATTTGGGGGGGGGGAGATAATATGACGCCGATTCCTCGAATTCTTTAACATTAAAAAAATTATATAATAATGATAATAATAATTTTTAAAATGTTATTTAAATCGCAAAATTTAGGGGGCTGGCTCCTGTCCTCTAGATCCGCCACTGCAACTACATTGAAAAAAACACCTATTAAAAACTATAAAAAGATAAACTCTCATCTTAAGTCGACTAAACAGCAAATCAAGTATTCAGTTTTCAAATATTTATGACAATTTTAGCATCTGCTTACCATTGCAAATGCGATATTTTATTACCTATCACGTCTTTATGCAGTTTTTAAAACAGTTCAGTATGCGAATATCAAAAGCCGACAGTAAAATAACGCATAAAACTATAAATAATCAACTTTATGCATACAGCAAACTGGTTTGAGTGGCCAGCTATCTGACTGTTTAATAGTGTAGAACATTTCAGATTCATAGCTATTGGTGTAGCCAAACAGAAAACAACGCGGTTTTATACTGAATGCATACTCTGATAAGCTTGTAACAGCAGTATAATTATAAAAATTATTTATTGTGATACGGAGTGTCATGCTTATATGTGATTGATTAATTTGACACATATAACTTTTTTTGTTTTGTTTAATGACACCACTAGAGCACATTGATTTGTTAATCATCGAGTATTGGTTGTCAAATATTTGGTGATTTTGTTACGTAGTCAAGTGACAGACAGACAGACAGATATTTTATTTAAGTGTGAGCAGCCTTCAACAGGCTTTGTACAACTGTCATCAGTTTGAGAGGTCAATGTTCTACCGCTGGACCACATATGTTCACTATGACAAGTACACACATACACACACACACACACACATACATACACACATACATATACGTATACATACATATATATACATATACACACGCACACACATACATACACACCCACACGTACATACACACACACACCTCTGTCACATACATACATACATACATACATACACTCATACACACACCCGTTACATACATACACACCTACATACACACACATACATACATCCACACACATACATACATACACACCCACATACATAGATACACATACATACATACACACACCCCGTCACGTACATACACACACACATACACACCCCGTCACATACACACATACACATACATCCACACACACATACATACACACACACACACACACACACATAAACACCTACATACATAGACACACATACACATAAATACATACACCCACACATAAACATAAACACACACGTACATACACACCCTCACACATATACAGACACCCACACATATATGAATATACACATATATATTCACGCATACATACATGCATACATACACACACATACATGACATAAAACACACTAGCAACACATATACAACACGCAACACAAAAGCGAAAAAGGTAAACAGACGCATAAATATACAAATACAGATACACAAATTGAACAAATACTAAATAAACAACAAACACACATGTATAGACAATACATACAACACAGACATACAACACATAAACACAACACACATGCAGACAACACAAAGATATACACATATGTGACAAAGTTTTAATTTCATTGCACACATTTAAAATGATATATACAAATAAATATATATATATCGTACATGTGAACAGCTGTTTTCTTTGTTACAATGTGTCACACTGACAACACTGACGAACCACAGGGAGGTAACACACGTCTACTTGACGTGAACCCGTATCCACTTCATCCCACCATTATAATTTCTATCACCATCCCAAATTAACACAATACTCCAAACAAAAGCACTGTGAATCGCGCATCACGTGACTTGACATTGATACAAAACGGTAAAGGTTTGGTGGGGTATTCAGTTTCATATAATATGTACCCTTACAGACCTGCCCAAAATGTTGATAGTCATAGTCACTGGAGGAAACGTATTTAGAATGTGTAGTTTCCTTTTAATTATGAGCCCGTTGTTGACAGGGTTAAATTGTGAGTGTTCTCTTTCGTATTTTGTGTCTGGTGTTGAAAGGGTTAAACTCAAGAGCAGCTCTGATAAAAACTGTATAATACATGGTACGTCGTGTTTTAAACAAACATATTTCACGCTGACTGGGTAAGTGATGCGAGGCTTTCAAATATATGTTCCTCTAGAGAAATTTAATATATTATGGATTAAATCTGATTGATATTTCTACGACTTCAAAGAGTTTTGTCCTCATCTAAACGCTTTGATTTAAAATGTCATGAGTTAATATGGTGGTTGTATTTATTTTCGTGCTTATATCCAATTAAGATTCGAGCACGCTGTCCTGGGCACACAGGTTCCTGTGCTGTCTATCCAGGACAGAGGTTAGTGTTAGTAGGAGACACGAAACCCGCTGCTTTTCTATAAACA
>JAULBS010118597.1:0-12863 GCA_032355785.1 Symmetromphalus regularis | reverse complement strand
CCCCCCCCCCCCCCCCCACGCAACATCCCACTGTACAAAAAGATGGGAGGTACGAAACATCCCCCATGTCCAAAACGTGGGAGAGACGGAGCATCCTCCTGTCCAATAAAGAGAAATACTGGTAAAAAATATTATTGCTATAAAATATCTAAGTAAATTTGCTAGGTCATGTAATATCAAGATTTGTACATACAAGTAACTTACATGTTTATAGGGCCTATGTTATTTCTTCTTCTATTGACTTAGCCAGGATTTTATACCGGGGTGATGGTGAGAGAGCCAAAGGCACCTAAAACACTAATTAGAAGACAGGTAGGTAAAAAAAAAGGTGTGATTGGGGAAGCATGGCCCCCTTCTGGCTATACCATTCTTCTTCTGTATTTAAGCTATAGTTGATCATGCTTTACATGTGGTGTGATAATGTTGTTAAATACCACTATCTGGATTAACCCTTCTTTAGTACCACAAATCTTGTGTGTCAGTGTTATTTCATAGAGACCTTTTTAGAGACAACATGACAGTTCTTTCCCAAAAATCTACCTCAAGAAGCAATACAGTAATAATAAAATATGTATTCATTTTAATAACTTCTAATTCACACTATTCCAGACCAAATGTTTTTGTTTTTTTCCTTTACCAGATAAAAATGCAAATCCTGTCCACTGACTAGTAAACATGACATCCACATTTTGGCTGTCCATTCTGCTAGGTAAGTAATTATTTCTTTTTAATTTGTTGTTTTAATTATTTTAACAAAATAACTTCACCATGTAAATTTTTTACAAATGTAATAGGCTGTAATTCTGTGATGTCAATTAGCCATTAAAATTTGCAGCAGCAATTGACAATGCAACTATAAAAGCTGCCATATAAATGGTTTACAGCAGCATTGTACTGCCATTCCAAAAATATAAAAATATGTTTATTTTCATGAAATTCCTGTCGCAGTGCTATAATTTATAAATGTATAGCAATTTGATGTAGTGACGACATTTGGGTGTCATAATAAATATGTCTGAATTTCAAGGGCTGATGGATAGTAGAATTGATTCTTAAAGTGTCTATCACAGTTATCAAGATGCTTTTATTTGTACAAATCATATATAAGGACAAGGGGGTGAATCTACTTGTCTTGCATGAGGAGGTGACTGTTAGTTTCTTCTCGCCTTGGGTGATGCAGTGAGTGTGTTTTTTCCACTTGCTTTGGATGAGCGAGTGAGAGTTAGTTTCTACTTGCCTTGGGTGAGGGAACAAGTGTTAGTTTATATTGCCTTGGGTGAGGGACGAGTGTTGTTTCTACTTTCCTTGGATGAGGGGGCGAATTTTAGCTTTTACTGGCTTTGGATGAGCTAGTGGGAGTTAGTTTCTACTTGCCTTGGGTGAGGGGACAAGTGTTAGTTTCTACTTGCTTTGGGTGAGGGGGCGAGAGTTAGTTTCTACTTGCCTTGGGTGAGAGGACAAGTGTTAGTTTCTACTTGCTTTGCGTGAGGGGTCAAGTGTTAGTTTCTACTTGCCTTGGGTGAGGGGACAAGTGTTGGTTTCTACTTGCCTTGGGTGAGGGGACAAGTGTTAGTTTCTACTTGCCTTGGGTGAGGGGACAAGTGTTAGTTTCTACTTTCCTTGTGTGAGGGAACAAGTGTTAGTTTCTACTTGCCTTGTGTGAGGGAACAAGTGTTAGTTTCTACTTGCCTTGTGTGAGGGGACAAGTGTTAGTTTCTACTTGCCTTGTGTGAGGGGACAAGAGTTAGTTTCTACTTGCCTTGTGTGAGGGAACAAGTATTAGTTTCTACTTGCCTTTTGTAAAGGAACAAGTGTTAGTTTCTACTTGCCTTGGTGAGGGGACAAGTGTTAGTTTCTACTTGCCTTGTGTGAGGGAACAAGTGTTAGTTTCTACTTGCCCTTGGTAAGGGGAGAATGTTAGTTTCTACTTTCCTTGGATGAGGGGCGAGTGTTGGTTTCTACTTTCCTTGGATGAGGGGACAAGTGTTAGTTTCTACTTGCCTTGTGTGAGGGAACAAGTGTAAGTTTCTACTTGCCCTGGGTGAGGGGCAAGTGTTGGTTTCTGCTTTCCTTGGATGAGGGGCGAGTGTTGGTTTCTACTTTCCTTGGATGGGGGGGTGCGTGTTAGATTCTACTTTCCTTGGATGAGGGGGCGAGTGTTTGTTTCTACTTTCCTTGGATGAGGGACGAGTGTTGGTTTCTACTTTCCTTGGATGATGGGTGAGTGTTGGTTTCTAATTTCCTTGGATGAGGGGGCGAGTATTAGTTTCTACTTGCCTTGTGTGAGGGGACAAGTGTTAGTTTCTACTTTCCTTGTGTGAGGGGACAAGTGTTAGTTTCTACTTTCCTTGTGTGAGGGGACAAGTGTTAGTTTCAACTTCCCTTGGATGAGGAGGCAAGTGTTTGTTTCAACTTCCCATGGATGAGAAGGCAAGTGTTAGTTTCAACTCAACTTGAGCAAGTTTTAGTTTCTTTCTTGAATACGAGCTAACCCATTGTTAATGCTAATTTGCATAATGTGCTTTTCATAAATATTTTTTTTTTTTTTTTTTTTATGTTTCAGTTTCATGCTTTACATGGAAGAAAACCTGGAACTTAAAAACAGGTGATTTTAAGATTTACGGTGCAAATGTAATGATAACATTTGTGAAAATGGAATCTACATGTAGCTGTACTACAGACACACACTTATGACAGATTGTAAATTGATGTGCTTAAATGAATTGTTTAACTACAGCGATTTGGCTGTGTATCCATTTACTATTAATTATAACACAACTTGGTACAATGGTAAAAGCTTTTTTGAGAATCTCAATATGTTTTCTGGTTAATGAATATAATGTACTTGTAGTGCATGTAGACAAACTAAATATTTTGTGTGTTGTGTATACTATAATATGTACATATGTTTTAGTCTTTGTATATTGTGTATGTTATATATAAAAACTCTATTCTTAGTGTATTAATTTTTTTTATGTTGGAACAATTCTCTATCCAGGGTGGGCATACTAAATTTTTTCAAATTTCTCCTTCTTACTTAATATGTTTAACATAGGTAGGCTGTGTCTATTTTTTGTATAATCAAGACTAAACCTATAACCCTTTGTGAGTCATGACAGAGACAGAACTATATAGCCATTGTTTTTCAGTGGTGTTTATTCAATTATTGCAAAAGTTTATAGAACACATAGCACTTCAGTCGTATAATTCCTGTGCACTATAAAAGAATGCAATAAATCTTGTGGAAAAACAGTGGGTAAGTTGTTCTGTACTTATTAAATACCATCACTAAATATTGTTATTAGCAAATGTTTTATTAAATAACACAACTTACTTAAATGCATTGTCCCACAAACACTTGACCTAATTAATTTCCAAACAAAGAATTAATTTTAAAAATAAAGATTTGATTTGTCCATAGAAATACTTCATTCATCTACTTACATAACCACTGCATCTCACTTATTATCAATATTTTAAGATAATGAATTATGCTCACTGACAAATTGAAAAAAAACACTTGTTTTTTCCCCCGTTGAAGGCGTGACATATGTATTTTGAGTTACTTGATGGGTATTTCCCCATTGGCTGTTATTTTAAAACATCTGAATGTTTTTGTAGCTGCAAAAACATTTTGTACCAATTTATTTTGCTCCACGAGGAGTTCTGATCTTGAAATTTTTAAATGTGAAAAAAATCGATCGACTCGACATGGAATTTCTTATAACCATTGTTCAGCTAAAATGTCTTGTGTGATATGAAAACGAGATCTAGTATAACAAATGCATGTAAGTTTGATTTGTAATCAATATTTAGATAACAGACCCCCTTAAATTCCATGGGACTATGTATTTTTAATCAACAAGACTAGATGAATTGTGTGCAGTTAATAGAACATCAAATGTTAAATTCTTTGACATCATAAATCTTAGCTATGAACATTACGACATTACAATATTTCAAAGAAAAAGAAGATTACACTTCCATAAATATGTACAAGCCTGGAAATAAGTGCTCGGTCACGGACATTGTCCAGTACAAATTTGTCATTTGTCAAGTTTTGACAGTTACAAATTTAATATTGGTGGTCATTTTGTCTGCCACAAAATCAATTGTTTTTTATATGTAATCATTTCTTATGCTGTACGTTTAAAATGGATATTTTAAGGAGTTTCAAGATCATACACATGCATACTTATGCTTAGTGGTAACTGAACGGTCACCACTGCATTTACCATGTAAATCTATTAATAGACCCAATCAAGCCCGATGAATATAAATAATACTTTGAACTTCCCAAATCCATAATCGGCCGACGTATTCTGAATGTCCTAAATAACCTGCGAATGACCTAAATAATTGGCAACATTAGCTTGAAGTCGCCAAACCTTTTGATGATTTTTTTTAATGTCCACCTGTCCCTTCCCCCATCAGTATCATTAAATGATATTGGTTGATAATATAGAATTAGCGGTGTGAATGGGATTTGGATATGCTGCTAAAATATGTGACGTTAGCATGCTGATGTCACGTGATTGGTCATGAAGGCAAGATGTTGAACAAAATCGCATAGTTTTAAAAAAAAAACGTAGCTTCCCAGTACTTATAGTTCTGTTGATATCTCATATTCAAACCCTCCGACTTTTGAGAAAAAGCTTGTTAGAACATAAAATTCCAGTATCTTATATGCAATTATTTATTGATTGTACCGTTCAGATTAACTAAGAATATTCGTAATTATTAATGAATAATCACATATAATCTTTGTAAAAACAAAGAAAACAGAAATCTGCATTTGTACGAAATTTCAATAACTTGTTGAATGTATTACCAATTTAGTGTACAGTGTTCATAGCCAAACCAGAAATAAGTTCCTGCGTAATTGAATTCGCGGCAGTATTAGTATGTTCACGATTTTCGCGGTATATTTTATTCGCAATTACAGAGTACTTAGCTGAAATGGGTAAGTGACGATTTGACACAAACAAATGCATCCATGTGGTTGAGACATGAAGATAATTAGAAGAAAGTTGAAGTATCTGTGATGAGGTTAGTCCAAACACTTAAGAGTCAGACTTCGAGCAATGCATTATTTTCATCTATTTTTATCAGAGCATAAAAATTAAAAAACTGATGAAAATAACACATTTCACGAGGTCTAAGTGATTGGACTATGATGAGGTGTGCAATAAAAACCCACTTTATTCTTTAAAACTAATATTTATTTATTTCAATATTAACTTTTTAAAATTCAATTTAATTTGGTGGCAGGAACGTTTTCGTTTTTGACTGGCACAAATTGATTGAAATAGGACATTTTGACAGGCACGTCTCAAAAAATTATTTCCATTCTTGATGTATTACATATGTGTAATAAAAAACATTTATTGTGCAGCTTCAAAATACCTATTACTATAGTAGAATTAAACAGGTATGTAATAAATATCTGTAATTTATATTGTTATGTACATATTGTATTGTATTTTTGTACCTGAGGGCCTCAGGGAAGATTAGCATCAGCTAACTGTGTTATCCTCAATAAATAAAGAATTTATTACTATATAATAATAATAATCATTATTACATTTTATTTGTTATTCCATTGTATGTTTTCAGAATACAATCTTTGTGATAGAAAACCAGGCCACTCTCCTAATGGTAACTACTTCCCTGCTATTGGTGACACTGCGACTGTCTACACTGAACTCGCAAACACTAGTAACGAAGTATATCACTGCTTTATGAAGTTTACAACATGTCGCAACTGCAAATTCATCGTTGAATCAGTCTCCAACTTTGAATTTACTCCCTGTGTAGAGAGTGATGTCCTTACTCACTATCATGATCGATGTGTACCTGGGTATGTTTAGCATATTTTTTCATCTGTATTAAGGTGTTGCTGATTGAACGAAATAAAATTCAGTAATTTGTTTTCAAGGCCATTCAGATGTAAGTTAAACATGTTACATTTCAAAATGTTGGTGATGTTATAAAAAGAAGCTACAGTAAAGTTATTTTTTGTGTACAGTTTTAATTTCAAATTTTGTGAATAATGTATTATGTATTAACAGATTATTAAAATATGTTATTTAAATGACAAATGCGTTGCTTCTGCAGCTATTAGGTGTAAAGAAATATGATGTTTTGCAACTAATGGTCTTTAGAGGAAGCCCATCATATAAGCTACTCTTTCTAATTAGCAGTAAAGGATCTTTTATATGCCATTTCTCACAAATAGAACAGCACATACCATAGCCTTTTATAAACCATTAGATGATCATTGGTTGTGTTTGACACTGAATAGCTGCTGAATAAATAGTGTTCTAGGGTACTGTTAAACTTTTCTTTGCTTGTATAAATAAAACATGTCTGTGACAAAATGTTTAGGTGCACCTACCTGCAAATGTTTGATCCAGATTATCAAAATGAGACAGACAAGTCTTATAGCATTGGGTTTCGGACAAATAAATTCTACACAGAGTCGAGTAAACTGTACATCAATGTGTGCTCAAACAACAGTGAGGCCAGAAATGTATCGATCAAAGTTAAACTGCTTGTTAAAGGTGAGTGTGTTATAAAATGTTAAACAAATTTCTAATGACTTAATGTAACTTAAAGATAGATGGGCAGACAGGCATTTGTTTAACGGACATCTCACTTTACAAAAATAAATACTGGCTATTGGGGTTCATTCTATAGTAAATATAAATATTTTAAAATACATTAGTGTAAGGAGCTGACTTACAATATATTAAAATATATACAAGACAGTGACAGAAATATGAAATCATATGCATATTATAATAAAACTATGGTTGTAACTTATACATAAGAAAAATGGGCACATAGAAACTTCATGATGTATTTTCTGAAATTAGCGCTTTTGTTTAACTCAGAATAAAAGCACTCAACTGTTAATTACAATAGACTCAATGGTCCAGAGGTAGGACATCAGACTCTCAACCTGAAGACCGTGGTTCAAAACCCATCAGAGGTGTGCTAACACTTGACTGTGTCAAAATTACCAAATGTATGACATCCAACAACCGATGATTTATATTTCAGTGTGCTCCAATGGTATTGTTAAACAAAAAAACTAACAAACAAACGAAAAAAGCACTTTGACTAAGAGAAATGTGCATTTTTACTAGAAATTTAAATGTGTTTACCGGTAAGCGTTTCCTAGTTTCCAACTCACAATACAAAATTAGCATTTTTTACTGACTGGCTCAGTATGATTTTACATTGAATCTAGCTGGAAATGTAGCAAACACTGTCACGTGTGGGTAGGTTTTGCAAATTTTAAGTGACCTTTCAACCTAATAAGTGTGGATCTGGCTTTCCTGTGTTAAATTTTTACTCTGCCATCCTATACATAATGGAGAATATACGAGGAAGTGTGGATTCTTGAAAAAAAATTCACACGCCCCAAATGTGATGGGTGAATAGGACTGGGGAAAAAATTGTTAATTTTCACTTCCTTCCAATCACATAATATATTTTTAAAAATATGAGGGGGGGGGTTGGATCTCCTGTACCCACCTCTGGATCTGCTATTGGTTACTTCCCTTCCCTTGGTCTGTGTTCAATACAGTTACTTTCTTCCCATAGTCTTATATAAGCTAATGTATAATTACTTGGTTTTAAATTTGAAGTTCACACTTACTTTCTTAAAATAATGTTGGTTACTTAGAATATTGATGCATTTATAAAATCTTTTCAATACCTTTTAAATTAATTGAATATTAATAAATTATCAATCAGTTTATGAGAACAGATTCCATTCCATTTTTAACATTAATTGTCATATTGTTTTTTATTATTATTATTTTATTTTCAGATAAGAAGACAAACATAAGTGGGTCTGCCAGTGACAGTACAAGAACCCGAATCGTCAACTCTCCATTCTTCCCAAATTTTTATGCACAAAATGACGAGCTATATGTTTACGAGTGGAATGCAGTGAATAACAATGATTTTATACAACTCATTTTTGATGATTGGCATATGTCACCTCAGTCTGATATTTGGGTAAGATATTTATTGTAGTACCAGAGTCTGATGTTGCTTCCAGCATCTAGCTCACGTACAGTGGGTCACAGAATTAAGCCCTACAAGTGAACCCATTGAACTTTCTCACGACTCATTTTTCAACAGGAATCTGGGAATTTAATTTCCATAATATTCCCCAAAAAATTAAAACCATTGGAATCCAGTTAGATTTCCATAAAATCAACCTTCAAATAAATTTTTACATGTCCAAATAATAATTGGTCGCATGTCAGAAACTGGTTACCCCAAAAAGGTGGATCTATTAAGCCTCAGTTTTTTTTCTTACGGAAATTTGAATATTTTTCAGTAAATACTGGCCCTATAGAGGAACACTGTACATCATTGTGTTTGTTAGAATGTCCCCTTTAAAATGAAACTACTCCCTACTCTTTGTGATGAATGATAAGAATTTTAGGTTAATTCAAAGAAAAATAGTCAGGGGTGGAGACGAAGCGGAGGAGGTGGTGGTGCCGGTGACGCCAAATCAGTGTCTTTCTGTTTCTTTTGATTCCTTGACTTTCCAAACCATTTTATTAAAGTGTAGTTTGCAGAATTCTCACTAGATGTCAGCTGAGCAGATAAAAAAAAAGCCACAACAGGGTCAAGATCATGGATAATTCCATTTCAGAATATGAGATTTTAGAATTTTGATTGGTTTCACCATGTAGGCAAATGTTCTCTGTGGAGTATTGGCTGATGGCATATAGGGACACTGTAGTTTAGAGCTTCTGATAACAGTAAGGTAGCTTGTTTATCATTCGTTCTTTAATTTCTGGGTGTTACTGATTGAAGTTCACCATGCAGTCCAGTGGTGATAGGCTTACTCCAACTTATAAATGTCCTGAATGTGCAAAAGATTTCCACCATAAGAAATATCAGTGCTTGGCCATGTTAAAAGACATGGGGACAGACTGTTTCAATGTGCTGTATGTGACAGATATTTTGCATTATACCTGTGGGCTGTGTTTTGTATGTTGGAATTAACTTAGTGCGAGATAGGCTTAATGAACATTCCATTCCCAAGGTTCAGGACCATGAGGATATCATGTGTTTATATTATAATTATATAACTATAGCTAATTAAGGATTAGACCATGCCCTCAGCTTCTTTGAAACATTATATGAATCCAGATATGGAGAATGGAGGCAGTGATCTCCTCATGAACTTCAGAACTGATGTACATTTGCATTTTTGACTCTGAATTACTTAGATGATGATTGGGTTTGCACACCATATGTCTAACTTATAATTGGAATTAGTTGAGCCAGTCTGATGAAAAACAAGCCAGGATTAAGTTAGTAATGACCATTTTACCAAAAGAGGTTCGTTTTGAGAAAACGGTAAAAACTTTTTCCTTTCTAAAGCATTATTACATTAACAGGAGGTTTAAAATTGGCATTATTTTGAAAAATAAACATAATTTTTTTTTTTTTTTTAAACTAGTATGTGGGCTTGTTTAGAGAGAAAACAGAAAAAATTGTCATTTTCAGCACATAACACTTTTTTCCACCTATTTCTGACATACGACCAATTATATTATTTATTAATAAATTCTGAATTAATTAGTTGGTTAGCATATTATTAAAAAAATGCTTGTTTTGAAAAAATATGGATTTTAATGGATCTGCATTCTTGTGATATAAAGTTATGGAATCCAAATGGATTCTGGTATATTTTGATGATAAATTAGGCATGTTTGTTTGAATGTGATAACAGTTTTGCCATTTATACTTGAAGTTGTAGATATTTAATTCTATGTCATTTTTTTTTTTTTTTCAGTTTGAATATGCTAATGTTAAGGGTTCTATAAATGGAAGCAGTCTTCGACCTGTTGTTTATTCTGATGGCAATACCCTAAAGATGCACTTCAAAACTGGATTATCAAACTCAAATGCTATACGCCAGTATATAGGTTTCAAGATTACAAGCACATTTCTTAATAGTAAGTTTTCTTTATTGTATTTGTCAGTTTTAATAAATAGTTCTGTTTTGTTAATTGATTCATATCATTGATTTGTATGATGCAAGAAACTATGTATTTTAATACATTTTATTACATAACATGATCATCTGAGTTTAATCCTATTTTTGACTGAGATGTTATTAATTTTAGTGTGTGTGTTTTTTTTTCAGAGGAAAGCTACAGGCAAAAAATAGTGACAGGTAGGAACAAAACATTATTTTTTTTACCACTAGAAAAGTACTTTGTGAAAGCTCAGAGTACAACTTCTATGAACACACAGCCCTGATAATTAAATTATTTTCTCTTTTTGTTTTTGTTACCTGAAATATATATGTGTTTGTGTCATGGTACAAATAGGAATCAAGTAGAATCTCAGATTTTACTGGCAGATACTGGTATTCCACTTTCTACCTGTCATAAAGCTGCTGGACTTAAATGTAGTACAAAGTGCCATCTATCCAGTTGTACTTGCCAAAATAGAATTTGATTACAAGAAATGTTTCTTTTAATTAGAAACATGTCTGTAAAATTGTAGTGCTTTTTATTCATTTGTTATTTATGCATTTTTATGTGGATTGATTATGCATGTCACTTAGTGCTTTTTATTCAATGGGTGAATATATGTGTTTATGTTATCAATATATATGTGTGTGAGTGTTTAAAATGTTTTAATTCATTGATTATGAAACGTTTTGTTTATGTTCTCTATTTGTATTGAAAGTGCACACATACTATAAAACATGAAGTTATTAAATGAATATCAGCATTGTTTTTTCATTGTATGTTTTTCTCAATCTGAATTCTTTCACAGATTTCATTCAGAGCTGGTAGAATCTGAACTAGAAAGTCAAATTCCAGTCTACTGGTAGAACCTGATATTTTACTGGTAGAAAGTGGAATTCCAGTCTCTACCAGTAGAATCTCAAATTCTACCAGATTCCAGTTTATATATTATGTTTTTTCTGCTGCTTTCCCCATGCAATAAGATCAACCTGTTTCCCCACATTAATTACAATAAGATAATTTAACACATCTTGCTACAGCGACGCTTGTTCACTCAATAAATTAAACTAAAAGAGAACAAAGACGGGCAATGGCGTAAAATTTAGCTCTCCTGGAAACTACCCAGGAGGCCATTTTAATATTACTGTAATTTTGACAAATATATAATGAAATATTGCAATTGATAAGTTATAAAATGTTCATTAAACAATATTGAGTGAAGGTGAATGGCCTTCAAAGTGCTAGTAGTTAGTCTCACACTAAAAACCCATAGGTAAACCTTAATTTCATTAAGGTGAAATTGCTGGGAAAAGCGATATACTAGTGTTACGTCAATGTACAATCATATACAAATACACTGAAGAGTAATATATGTATGTATAACCATATTTTACAAACATGAAGACAGTGATGAGAAATAACATTTTGCACCCAAGGCTGAAAATACACTAACTGAAAGTTATTATTGTAATGCTGAAAAAGACATAGGTGGATTGGATGGGGATGGAGGTGGTTAACTGTTAGTTTTGTTTTAAGTTGGGTAGACAAATTTTTTCAATATAAATGGCGATTCCAAGAAAAGAGAAGAGAGAACTGTACATTATTCCTCCAATCAAATTGGGGTTCTGTAATTACTAAAAATAGATCATTGGGAACTGTGCACATAAAAAGGAGTCTTGTGCAAGACTCTTAATTTTTCTCATCAGAAAGGACATTAAAAAAAATTAAAACATTGAAAAATAAAATTTAATTTAAAAGTAGTCTGACCGAATGTGCTAGGTCATAGCATGTTGGGATGTCCAATTTCTTGTTGCCGATTCAACTTTGATTTGCATTTCATTCTGTTTAAAGCTCAATGCATATTAACTATATTGTAATTTAATTATTTTACATAAATCTTTTATTGAGTGGGTTTTTTTTTCATAAAGAACTTGATTTTTTTGGTGAGACAATTAATTCCACAGAAATGTTTTTAATGTACTGAATTTTATGAAATTGTTTCAGGTTGTGGTAAATATGAGACAAGACTTGTTGGAGGGACTATAAAGTTTGAGCCAATGGCAAATGCTTCTGATTACTACGATTGTGTCTGGGTTCTGAAGAAACAACCACAATATGATCACATTTATGTCAAAGTCATTAGCTTCAAAAAAACTTTACGTATGTATTGATTAATATAACTAATTGTGAATTATATAGAGTTAACAGCAATAAGCATTATATGTTTGATTGTGGAACATTTAAATTTAATCTGAGGATATTCAGGTACCATTGGACCACAACTGGTGTACCAAAGGCCATTGTTTGTGTTTTCCTATCTGTTGGATAATGCATATTTATATATGTTTATATTGATAAGGGTAGCCATGTTGTCTGATGGCAATGGATTTTGTCTCCTATTAACACAAACCCCTGTCCTGGACAGACAGCACAGAAAACTTGAACCTTAATTGGATATAAACATGAAAATAAGTACAACCAACCAACCTAAATTGTTTTGATAGCTTTATGTGATTTAGCCAATGAAAATGAAGCAGACAGTTAGATAATAAGCACCCATGCAATGAGTGCTTTGCAAGGGGGGTGCCTAAACACCGGAAAGGAGTGGAAAGGACCGGAAAGGAGCCATAAAGGAGTGGGAAGGAGAGGAAAGAGGCCAAAAATGGCAGAAAGAGGCCAAAAAATGGCAGAAAGATACAAAATGAGGTGGTAAAAGATGAGAAAACTGTAAAAATATGATACAGTATGGTAAAAAAAAAAGAGAAAAGAGACGAAAAGTGGGAAATACTTGTATTAAAAGCTGACAGTATTTTCGCAATGTTCCATAAATCAAAGGTGTCGAAT
>JAULBS010118586.1:0-14383 GCA_032355785.1 Symmetromphalus regularis | reverse complement strand
AATAACACTTGGCAGACGACAGCATTACAAAGAAAGGTAACTGTCCATTTTAACATTCGGAACATCTCGGCCATTTCTGGTAATATTCGTATATCTTTAATCGTTTTTTTCTTTAATAAATAATTTATTGTATTGATATTAATTTATGATAAACATATTTATAAATTAATAATCGTGTACTTTAAAAATACATTTTACAAATAATTACCTAACGCCCCTATTTTTATATGAATTCTGCAGCAAATAAAACGTGGCAGTCTAAGTAACGCTGGCTCGAAATGTAAAAAAAATTACTTTAGACTGCTGTTTAAACATAACAGAACCAATGAACAAACCAAGCTAGAACAAAATAGGAAATTTTTTTTATTCCGAAAAATATCAACATTAATGGGGTAAGTTATATATTTTGTTTTTTTATTCATCAAAAACCATGTTCCAAGTATCACAAACAGACTATAGTGTAACATTTTGTATGTTCATTTAGTTGACCTTTTTTCGCTAGACAGAATGTGATACATACATAGCTTATAAGCAAAAAAAAAAAAAAAAAGCTGTTTCATGCACTTCCTGACAAACTATTGTAGCAAAAATCATGCGAATTGACACCAATATTTTAATTAAATGCCAAATAATGTGTAAAAAAAAAAAAAAAAGACTCATAAGTGGGGGAGCATGTGCCCCCTCCCCCGCTGCCATGATCTGTGGGACAGGCATTCAGGCCCAGGCTAGATGAAAAATGAAGGCCCCCATTTCAAATTTCTCATTAAGAATTATTGTAATCAGTTCTATATACCAGGGGAGTAGACCTCTTATCGTTTGCCCATACTATCTCATGTGCCCCCTCTCCTCCACCACCCTCACCATGGCCTGCAGCCATTTTATATCCCTTATATACTCCCTTATGTAAGCATATATGTGCAACACAGGGGCTAATACAAAGACGCTCTATTGTAATACATGGTGAAGAAATTCAGACCCGAAAAGAAACAATAAAAAAAAAATAGTGAGGCCTTTGCTTATTAGGTGTTCTCTCCTGTGGATTACTTTGTTCCAGTTACAACGTATCATATTCATGTATAATTACATTTTTTAGCATTTCACTGTTACACAAAACAAAAGATACCAATTTATTACAAAACATTAAGCAACTGGCTGCTATGATATAAACAACCATAATAAATTACCAAACAAAATATGAAAATGTGATGATTTTATTGTATGATATGAATGACAATCTTAAAAAAACATCAGTATAATAATAATAATTATACTCAAACAGTCACATAACCACATAATCTGCAATCAGATGAAGACAAATTTAAATTTTAATGATGTATATGAATACATGATAATTACATTTAAATTAAATATGAAACATCAGTCATTCACAAACAGAAAGAGAACTGCACAAAATGTTACTGGTACTGTGCTATATAAAGCAAATATACCAATTCTTAGTGAAGTACTATTTCATGACAATCGGAATCAAGGATATTTTACATGGATACTTTGTTTATCAGTGCTTGAATTCCAGACTTTTTAAGATATGTTGATACTAAAATTTCATTAGTTCCTCAAACTAAAGTATTGAAGTTTTTAAAAACTGACGAGTCCCAGTCAAAAATCAAAAGACTAGATCTCATTCTGCCATTTTTGTTAGGAACTCTTCAGTTATCAGCAATTATCATTGATATACGATACGGAAGAGCAACACAAAGTTTACCAGTAAAATCTTGACAAAAACAGTAGTCAAAGTTTGAAAAACATCTATTGCAAACTTAAGATCATTTTACTTACAAACCACACATTATTAGTTGTAAATGAGATATTTAAATTCGTCTTTCTTTCTTGTTAAAATTCACCTGGTATCATTTGATTTGTCCATTAGTATATTTTAAAGGATATTTTTTTTTTTTAAATCAGTGTTTTAGATTAAATCATAAATATCTTTTATTGACATTTATGTCTGCCATAGTTATGTGGCAAAACAACATTTTTCTAGTTAAAACAACAGTAATACATTTACACTTTCATGATGGAGATTGTGAAAAGATGACAAATATACTACAATGAATGAAAAAATAATCTGACATACAATATGCCATGAACCCTCCTTCCAAAAATTACATTTCAATCAAACACTGAACATATAATGAGTTACAATGAATAAACTTTAAATTATTTTATCTTTAAAAGAATACCTATTTTGATGTCAATACTGGAATACAAATACCACACCTGCATTTCTAAAGACTAGTTTAATCAAAACCTAATGAAATGGCTTTAATCTTTTAAGTAAGGTGTTAACAATGTTTAAGTAAAATGTATAAATTTACATCATCTTGATAATGAAATATTCCACCAGACTTAATAACAACACATTACCTGAATTCCTGATTTTATCAAATATATTTATAAGGGGCCAGCAACTCCTTGTTGCTTGATGACCTGATAGTGTAGGCAGAAATCTCAGCCAATTCTGACCCCTGTACAGTACCACTTAATGTATGTGTATTCAGCACTTAAATCAGTAAACAATGTCTGTCCTACATGGTTCTTAAAAAAAACCACTGTAACGATTTCTTTACCAATACAGAAAAAGGGTAATGACGAACCTGCGATATTTGTCACACTAACAAGAAGTTAAGTGCAGATTCCAGTTTATCAAAGTCAGTGCAATAATACGAATAATATGAATTTATTCTTTTGAAGCAACTGGCTGCAATTCTTCACTGTTAAAAAAATAGCTGATTTCAACTGTGGATAACCAAAAACAAAAGAATTTTATGAAATAAACAACATAATTAGCTGTTACAAGTTATAAAGCAGTATGCATAACATCTCACATAATACATATAGCAAAAGAGAACAATATCATTAAGTTCAGAGTTGTTTTTAAATCATTAGGCCTTTTCAGATCCTCAGAACCTAAAAATAATGAACATGAAAGATTTTGTTTACCTTTAATATTGTGTAACCAAGGAATAAATAAAAAACAAGACCAGTCTATATTTTAAAAAATATCTAAATTGTAAAAAAATATAAAAAATTGTGCAGCATGTAAAAAGAAGAACATTTTTAAAATTTTATTTTCTCTTCCCAATCTTTGTTAGAAAATCTCAAAAAATCTTAATTTTAAATATTTTTATGAATATATTTTTCAAATGACTACCCAGTGTTTCAAATGAAGAATAACAAAAAAGGACCTCACCTTCGAATGTAATATCTATGGACATTTTCTGTCGACACATGACTTCCCGGATTCTTCATACTCTTGTTTTGATATCCACATCTGTTGGAATGAACCCTGGGTAAAACAATAATTTTTTTTATAATTAGACAAGAGAGCCACGTTGACATAACATTTAATAGATAATAAACTCCAACCTACTACACGTCATACAAAAAAACCCAAGTTTTTAAAACATTTATAAATTTGTTGTTTTCTAATCAACCAATATACCACTTAAATCTAAGTCATCGTAAGTGGTCTGTAAACAAGAAACATTTATTAAAACATTTGTATTATATCCCAATTAAAAAGTTATCAATAATGTAAAAATTATGCAACTGTACTCCGTGTCACAAGAAGAGGCACTTTGAAACATCATTGTTATCAACGGAACAATAAGTGTGAAGAGGACAATCAACTGCCTTTTAAACGTTTTGAACTGTGTACACATTATACAAAAGTATTTCACATCACTTATTTTTTAAAATTATATATTTGCTATTATAACAAAAATGGAAAGCGAAAAAGGTAAAACAAATGGTTAAAAAAGCATTTTAAAAATGTCTTCTCAAAACATTAAATATTTAAAATATTTTCTTCAAAATTTGTATAAAAATATATTGTTTAATTTCTAAAACAACTTTCCCTTTTTGTCCTCCTATCCCAAAAGAAAGGTTATTGTTAAATACAATGGTGTCATCCGATGTGACACAGTGTAAAGAGTGACCTACTGTGACAAACGTTGGTGTTTGTCGATGAATGTGATATCCAACAATAGCAAGAAATTTAAATATAGGGCGAGTCAGACAAAACAACTAGTGATTGACTAACCAGTGATGCTAAGATGGATCCTCCTATCCAGCTACTGAATCTGCGCTCGGCTGTACTTGATGCTGATATTATCTTCAATCTCATACTCTGAAATCAGTACAACATTTGAACATGATCAAGCCAATATGTTTACTCTGCCATAACGAAAGTGGTCCATCACAATTACCATTTTCCAGTTTGTACCTACAATGTATTTGCTGGTGGTGGTGGGTGGATGGGAGGGGGCTTTGGTGCACAGCTAGCTTATGAATTTAAATTAATCATTAAAATATCTTTAAAAATCTGTAAGCTATGTACAATTAGAAAAATATAAAGAAGTGTAAACAAACCTAAAACTGTCTACAAACACTTTACTGTTTTTCCCAGTAACTTTAAGAACTACCCAAAGCATTTTTCCAGGTAAAATGTCAAAAAGATGTACTTTATTTTGAAACCATATTGTTCATGAAGCAATGTTTAATGACAACCCAGCACACTATTTATTCACCAGCTATCATTTTTATACATATATTTTTTCATACGGTCTACAAAAATAACCTTTTCCATTCACAGACTATTCTTTTTGACTGACGGCAACGGTCTTTTAAATTAATTTCATACTAATCAACATTCTGCGTCTAATTATATTTCCTACACTGGTTACAGTCATACAGAGTAGCAAAATAAACTGCTACATTGGTTACAAGGGTAGTGTAAATATACAATTTGCTACACTGGTTATAATGATACAAAGTAAATATTCAAATTGCAATGTTGGAGTAAAAATGCCAACTGCTACACTGGTTACAATATACAACGTAGAGTAAATATACAAATTGCTACATTAGTTACATTGACAAATACATGGGTGTTATCAGAACATTTTCCAAAGACAGAAACTAATATTAACATGATTTTAATCAATCTTGTGAAGACATATTATATTTCTAAAAGACAGAATTCTGTCTGAAGATGGAAATTTGATATTGATGCAAATATACAAACCGGTGGGGTTTTAGAGCTGAGGTCTCTGTTGAGTCTATCTGTGAATCCTCCAAGTAAAGTGTTTCCACCACACACTATAACACTACTGTACAAACTCTGAAACATAAACAAAATAACTAGTCATTAACAGATAATAAAAAAAGAACATTACAGTCTACACAGCCTATGATAGCACATACAAATTATTATTAGGAGAGTTTTTTCTAAATTTAATAAAGATTTAATAATTTACCTGAAAATCTGGTTTTACAGAAAAGAAATCTTACCAGAAAAGCCAAATTAAAAACAAACTTTAACAAAAGCTTGCTATATTGAGCGTTTAATGATAACTGTCTTGTTCGACTACTTTTCTCCTAGTAAAAGTTATTTTTCAGAATCTAAATGTTTTATCTAACTGTATACAAATGGTAATATTTATTATTATGTTTGAAATCACATTCATTATATCTCTGATGTAGAAAATCTTTATTTGTTGAATATGATAGGTTATCAAGAAAAGACAAAGTAAAGTTTTATGATGCAATGAAAGAGAGTTCTTCACAGCAGCTACAGATCAGGTGAGTACTCACAGGTCGTATATCAATATCACACATTCCAACACTGGTTGTAACGACATGACCCACACCTAGCATTGTGTTGCCTGGAACATCCTACAATATAACATAAAACATTAACAGCCTTCTCAATTTAGTGAAAACCAATGAAGTCTTACTGTATATTCCCTATTTAATGACGTGGGGACTTTACATTTTAGGATTTTGGATTTTATTGAGTTCTTGATAGTTTGAAATCATATTTTTACTGTTAAATATTTTGTGCAATACAGATTACTAGTGTATACATTCATTACACACTTTGGTCATGGATTTATGCTGGGATAACTCATTTTTATTTTGCTAAATGACTGCAGGGCATTAATTAGGGAGGGGGAATTAAATAGGGAATACATGGTATGTCAAATACCTAAGGGTTTGAATTTAATTTGTGAATGCTGGAATCCTTGAGTATTCTGCTCAAATGTGCTGATTAACATTTTCAAAAACTACACAGTAAGCTCACTTTGTTTGCAGCTGGTCCATATAAAAAAAAGAAGACAAATTCCTCTTATATTCCACAAATGTAATTAAATCTTTAACTTTTATCCCAGTTTTATCAAGATTCTGTATTAACTTTAACCTGAATTATCCACGGGAATGGGCAACTGGATTGTTATAGTCTTAATAGACAGACATTAAGTAGACAAATATGCACTTTTGCATACAGGTCACCGTCACCTTAACAGCTGCATATGCAGATTAGGACTTAAAGACACTCAATTGTTTCATTGTGAGAAGGAACGTTTAGTTTGGACTCGTGCATTGCAACCTTTGTGCGATAGTCTCCAACTTTGGATTTAGGTCAAAACTTTCCGTATAGTTTCCTTTTATGCATTGGACCCCAGAAGACACTAGACAGTAATCCCCAATTCCTGACTCTTACTGACTTAAAACTGCAAATTATGACTTGATGATTACAGATGAAGAAACAAAGTGTGTTTTTTCATATTTGTATAGTTTATGAAAAGTATGAAACAGTGAACATTTAAAAAACTTTTCCACTACATTTCAATACTTGGAAATTTTGACATATAATGCTTCATCACTCTTATCCATAAACCATAGACCCATAAGTGGGATGTACTTTATGAACAACCAAAATTAGGTTCATCATGAAAACTGTAGCTCTGACTCAACAATAAAATTATCTAAACTGTTTATAGAATATCATAAATCAACAATAAACATTCAACACTCACCCCTAAAATAGCTATTATATGACATGAAATTATTTTGCCAAACAAAAATAAAATCAGCCAATTCTTTTTCAAATTCTCTATTACTAGTATTAGTGAAATTACATCAGTGGCAGAGCTTACCTTTATTATGGAAGGATCAAATATGCCCTCACAAGCTCTGAATCTTTCTGCTCCAAAATCCTGATTATAACCATTAGGAAACTCATAATGCACAGTAGGAACGCTATCTGCCGAGCTAAAACCATCACTTTCGAATATTAAACAAAATTAAGCATTCATATCAAAATTATAAATGGCGATACAATTGAATATCTAATAATAGTAATATAATAACAAGCCAAACTGGTTAGATTAAAGACATCTCCAACAATCCCAAACAACAACAGAAATTAAACTGAATACTAAAATAAATCTATCAATCAATCAATAGTAACTGAACATAACACAATACAAGATGAGCAGAAATACAGAAAGAGCACTAAATTCAGTAATAAAGACATCTAACAATATGATGTGGCTATTAGGTTTCAAATATGGAGAAGAAACCTGCTACCACCACAGAATACTATTTTTACATAGACAGAGCTCAAATGTCCATAGCCAAATTAGCCAAACTGCTAATTTGTATACATTGTTTAAACATTTTAGCACCTTGATAATACAATTATGTTTAAAATGGGTAATTTTCAATACTTTTTCATTAAAAAACTATCTATCTATCTGAATATTGGCTAAAACAAAATTCTTCCCAAAAGTGAGACACCCTTAGCAGCAAGATCTCTTTGATATGCATTTCACACAAATAGAACAGCATGGCTGAACCACCAGGAAATAGCCCAATAGGTTTATTGTGGCGCACCAATCTGTTAATATCCTTCCCTTCCATTTTGAACTCAACTACTGATATGCATCCCAGATTACAGATGGATACACACATGTATACAGAAATATTTTGTAAGACATACCTGTGATCATATGGTGTATCAGAAACTTGTAAAACTGATGATGCAAAGTCTTGAAGAACATCCTAAATGGTTGAAAACATATATATATAATTAATATTACTAAAATAACTAAATTAAAAGCCTGTTTTTATGTAGCACTGATGTTTCTGCTGAAGATAATACATCAAAAATGATTCAGTTTGTTGCTCTTTAGTAACAAAACACCAATTGGATGTAAATAAACATTTTTCAAACAAATGTTATTTTTAATGAGGTTTCATACTTATATGAAGCAGGATATACGAAACATAAAATGCAATATAATTATAATATTGCAATACACAAAATAAACTTTTTCTTTCCTATAAAATATTTTTAAGAAGCCTATTAAAGTATCCCAATAATAAATATAATTATAAAAAACTGAAAGTTACTAACTTTGACCATGTAATTGTGAAAAGACTTAGTCACTTCTGGAACTTCCTTTTTCTTAAACTTTGGAGAACAAGTCTCATTCACTGCCTCCTAAAAACAAAACAATAACTGTAAATGCCGGTTTCAAATCTTTTTAGCTTTACATTCAATTTAATACCTCATACAGACAGAAATACCATAAATATACATATCTAGCTACGCTGTTATAAACACAGTTAACCTTCAAAAATAAGTGTGATGTGATACTTTATTTTCAGGGCACATTGGAGTTATCTCCCCTAAACAATCTTCTATAAACAAAATACTAAATTGCAGATTTACTTCCTGTAAGTTCATAGAACTTTTTTGGCAATTTTTGTTTGAAAAAAAGTTTTCTTGGCAAAATTTATGCAACCGCCGACAATGGGGTAACGTTGTGCTCACACTGAGGACATAATATCTACTTCTGATTAATATTTTGATTGGTTATTTGATCGTTTTTCCACAAACGAAAATTGTGACGTGGAAGGGAATTTAATTAATTTTCATTTTGTACACAAACTTTGGCCAATGTGACATGGTAGATGAAGATATTGGCAAAGATAACCAACCCCTAATTATAATGGCATGCATATATAGAAGTCTTTGTTGATTTTTTTAGCTCAATAATGTGGCAACAAATATTGCATAAACCACAATTACAATAACAATAATATTTAGTCCATGCACAGCAGTTATTTAGGTTTTTATTGAGTTTTCCATTTATAATGTGTGCAGGAAAGCAATTTACAAATACCTACTCAACCTGACATTTGTCAAAATTAATTCAGTAGTCTAAAGGTTAACATGTTACAAAAATTAATATGTTTTCTAACAACCCTAGTTTAATTTTGCCTGTGATCTAGTTAGAAATGCTGATGGCCACACAAGTAAATTGAGTAAATATGAACTGGGAGGCCAGAGGCTAACTTTCCCATTTAGTATCCTGCATTATCTGCATTTGACTAGGTTAGTATTAAAAGAAAAAATATATAATGTAATGTGCAGTTTAATATACCTTTTAATAAAATTTTGTATTTCAATGTAACACTTGCACAGAAATATGCCAGACATTAATTAAAACTTAGCTTAAACTCAAGCTGTATCCAGTATGCATAGCATGGGGTCAACCTTTTAAACTGTTGTATGCATATTTTAGTTGCTTTCATGTTTTGTAAGATTCTACAATTATCAATATACTACCATACCCTAAATAAATCTTACAGCTCACTCTGGACTCAATACTTTATCATCTAACCTGTTGTTTGTATGTTTTAGATACTTTTGTTTTCTGTAACAATTATATGTAAAAAAATTAAAAAAATAAAAATCGTTTTTAAACTGAAATATTTATATTTCATATGTACTGAACATAATATTTATAAAATGATTTGTTGCGCTTTTAAATTTTTCAATTAAAACCATGTTTTAATGTGGCATTCCTAATGCCATTGACTACATGTATACTGTTTAACCTAATAACATGTACCTTTTCTTTAATGAGATATGGTGGCACTACTTCTGTTTCGAGCTCCTCCATCAATTTCTTACACTCTATAGAGAGGAAATCGCCCGCCAGTGGGGACTTCACTATACCTGTAAAGCAAAGGTATATTTGTGTAATGACATTCCAATATACTGTTGATCAGTGGTATTAGGGGTCATTAAAATACTCCATCTTTAAGATTAGCAGCATGACTATACATACAAGTATACTAACAGACATATAAATATATCTATGTGGCGGCATCATAAAAAAGCCCAGTTTGAACTAGTAGTAATTTTAACAATAAATTCAGGATATATACAATTTTATACGAAAGCATTCCCAAACTTTTGATAGTAGTAGAGAAATGAACAAGTATGAAGAAAAATCAGTTACGATAAATGACAAAAACTCTTCGAATACTGTATTATATAATGTGTAATCAATT
Source organism: Symmetromphalus regularis (assembly GCA_032355785.1). NCBI lineage: Eukaryota > Metazoa > Mollusca > Gastropoda > Neomphalida > Neomphalidae > Symmetromphalus > Symmetromphalus regularis. The sequence goes on along the minus strand of JAULBS010118586.1, from coordinate 4,210 downwards.
TAGCTCATTACAGGAAGTACAGTCTGCCATTTTGGATACTATCTTCTATACCATACAAAAGTGTTTATTACAGACGGATTTTACTGATTATCAAACTAATATAACATTATAATAAGATAAACAAATAGCAATATGCTATGTATTTCAAAAGTTGTACAAATTAACTGGGTAAATGGCAGTAGCTTGTGATAATAGCAAGATAGGATAAACACTATATACAAAACACATATTTTAAATATAATTATGTAATAATAAAAAACCCACACATGCAATGGCACTATGTGATGTGATAAGGCAGCATGATTTTAAAACATAGTTTTTTTTAATATATTTTACAGATTTATACCACTTACCATGTCCAATAACATAACCATCATACACTGGTACAGCAGATGTGTGGGTGGCACCACTGTCCAGAATCAGTGCAGTCGACCGGCCATTTGCAAATCTTTATATGTTAAGAAAAAATACTTTTTTGGTATTTTTTATTTAATACACTTATGCATGACAAAGACCATTTGTTAATTAAAAAGAAGAAATATTTCTAATTAGTGATTTTTTAAAGATAAATTAAAAAAAATTAATTAATGAAAGCTTTCAGTCTAGATTTCATCTCTTCATGAAGATGATTTGTTTTTCTTCTGAAAACTTTGTGACAATGTGAGCTTTTTCCAACAAAGTGGTAACTCTTGCATAAATGGATAACTGCAGAGAAAACAACCCAATAAAAAAAGAGGTATGTAGAATATTTTGCAATAATTTGAAATTAAATTACTATAGACAAAGGATACGCTGACAGAACTGAGTTTTTACATAAAAAAAATGCTGGTACATTGTATTTTTCAAACATTATTTCTGTTAACTTTTCTCGTTTTCCCTTGCTGTTCCACTGAAATGTAGAAGAAAATACACGAAATGGCATCTAATAAAAGATATTTATATTAATATTATTTGTACTTAGCATTATAAAGAAAACATTCAGGTATATTATTTCATGAATATTATTTTAAAAAAGAAAAAAAATTTTTAATGACATCCAAACATATTCTCTAATAATAATAATGATAATAATAGATAATAATAGAAATTTCTTTATTGAGGATGAAAACCCATTCAACACAATATAGATTAGTCTTCATCAATGACTACTAGGTGCCAAAAACAAAAGCTACATGTTTATTTTAAGTTTATGTAACCAGTATTATTTGATACTAACGGATGGTTCTGACATCATAACTGGATGAAACTGTGACTCTGTCTTAATATGTTTGGTAATAACATAGTCCATCACTTTCTCAAAAATATCCCAGTTCTCAACTGTAAAGTAAAAGACAGAACATAAATTAAATACACAGTTTTATTTAAGTGTAATGATGATAAAATGTAGCATTAACTCACAACTGTTTATAAAAAGGAGAAAATTGATTATGCCCAAATCTACAGGAAAAGGGTATTTGCCAACTTTCCTCAAATCTGCTTCCTAAGGCCATGAATAATTAACTGCATGTTTCATTTTACCCAAATCTAAAAATAGATGCATGAGCACAAACACAACACAAAGTCAATTTTCAACCACAAAAAATCTTTAATCAAGATTTAAAATTATTATTAATTTGTTTTTCTAATGTGACTTTTCTTTTTATAATGTTTTGAATCATGACTGAAATTTTAAACAAACATTACCTGCCTCCAGACTGTGATAAAATAAAATCTCAAAAAAACAGATGTTCTATTACTTCAACACAAAGATGTTCGAGATAAAATCAGTATGTGGAAGCCTGAAACAAGTTATTAACATGCTTGGTTTTGTACTCACTCATCCCATCCTTAAGAAAGCTGACAATCTCTGTTCCTTTCCGCGGGACCTTCAGATTGACAGTGTCTATGAAATAGCGTTTGTCAGGTCGCGGTGTCTCCGTGCCATTATCCACATCCATGGAAGATTCAATCTCATCCAGTACACCAACATGAGTAGGAATTTCAGCCTACACATAAACACGTTATTAATTACAAAAACACATGTACAGGGTGTGGCAGAAATACTTGTGGGTTTATGAAAAAAATGTAAAACACAAAGAAAAATTGGTATAATGTTTATTAAATAACATGGAATAATAGTTATCTACATACAATTCATAAATGATCCAAAAATAAATAAATTGGAGTTAAGTCTTCATATTGATATGGTCCACAAATGTTTTTCATATTTAAAAAAATAAATAAAAACTGTCAGGTATTTCTGTTCATGTGTCGGTTACACAAAATTAAATTTACGCAAACCGCAAATCGGTTACGCCATGACCTGTAGATGTTCAGAAATTAAAACTTGCAACCTTCACGATTACATGAAGTTTATTCACGCAGACTTACAAGTATTCCGACAAATGTTTTAGACTGATGTTTAGATACTTGATGCGCAGCAAACCAGTAGACAACGTTATATTGTAACAGTTGTAACTTGCGACCAGTCTAAACTAAAAATGATGAGTCGAGGCAAAAGGTTTAATAAAATGTCCATGGATGCTGGTGACAGCTAAATTATCTGCTGCCATTTCATCTTTAGGAATATACTAGTAATTATGCTGACATAATACTGGATTGCCTATAATTTTATAAATGATGAAAACGTTTTTAACAAACAAGTCTTACAAAAGTTTTAAAATACCCACATCACAGAATGAGCTTTAAAAAACAAACATTTGGAACACCACTGTAGATAATATAAAAGTAGCTTGGACATCGCAAAACGAATAAAGGAATCTGGAAGTGTTCATTAAAAACAAAAACACCTTAGCAAACATTAAACAAAAAAAACTGTTTTATAAATTGTTTTCTTTTGTATTTTGTTTTAACTTTGAGCTAAAAATGATGTATTTAAAACATAATATCAACGTCACTTTTGATGTAACCGATCAGGTAACCCATGGGCTACGCAAATATAATTAACGTAACCGAACTATGGGTTACCTAGGTGAAAACCACCTGAACTGACTTCCGGTTACCTCACATTTAGAAATATTGTCCCCTATACATGTGTGTACTTAACCACGTATATAATTATATATGTGGGTCCATAATTGATACCTGGTGTTAGGTTTAAGTACATAGATCTCTTAACACCGGCCTCCATGGCGCAGTGGTTAAGCTATCAGACTCATGGCTAGTAGATACTGGAATCGAATCTCAGTTGAGGCATGGGATTTTTAATCAGTATCGGCTCCAACCCAACTTGCTGTGGTATGTGCTATCCTGTCTGTGCGATAGTGCATATAAAAGATCCCTTGCTGCTTATTGATAAGACTAGCTGAATTAGTGTGGCGGCAGTGGGTTTCGTCTCTCCTACTAACACTAACGTCTGTCCTGGGCAGACAGCATAGGAAACTGAACTGTGTGCCCAGGACAGGGTGTTTGAAACTTAATTTGATATAAACACGGAAATAAATACAACCAACCAACCCACACACATAACTGCTTTTCGAAATCTTACAATTTTATGGCATAAAAACACATAAAATATGTTGTATTTTAAGTTAACCATTTTTAAAATACTTTTCTTTTGTGCAAGAAATAAATAATTTTGGTGCATCAAACATTCCTAAGGTACAACCTAACTTGTTACCAGATACACTTGAATGTTATTCTGTAAATAATTTTATGGACTTTCAAAACTTTTCAGACTTTTAATAATATACTTTTGGTGTATCTTCTCCTGCAAAGCCTGCCCGGAATGAATAGGAACCAATGTCAAACACCAAGGCCCCAACTTCATCTAAAAAACAAAAAAAAATGCTATACTTTAATTAATATACATGTATTGGAAAAAGAAGGCATAAAATGACTGTCATCCAACCAATACATCACATACCACACTGTAGTAGCTTTAAATAGACCAGATTTACACAACTTGTTATAAATAAACTGATAATGTAAAACGACAAGACAAAAAAACAGTATCCAGTCAATTCGTACCATAGTCATTTCGTACCATAGTCATTTCGTACCATAGTCATTTCGTACCCAATTTTACCATTTCCTACCAAAGTCATTTCTTACCATAGATATTTGGTCATTTCGTACCATAGTTAATTGGTCATTTCGTACCATAGTTAATTGGTCATTTCGTACCAAAGTCATAATATAGATCAAGTATATACTGAGGATGTTTATGAGGTAAAGGCGAAAAATAAAAAAAGTATTAAAATATTAATAA
>JAULBS010118585.1:0-29364 GCA_032355785.1 Symmetromphalus regularis | reverse complement strand
TAATAATCACTTATTTCTAAGAATCTAAAAACCTATCATTATGATAAAGTTGTTTTAATAGAGAGGTTAAAACACATACATGTGTACTACAGAAGTAACGTAATCAACATACGTTTTATAGACAGTAGTTCGTATATAAAGTTAAACTTGACTGTAATAATCACTTATTTCTAAGAATCTAAAAACCTATCATTATGATAAAGTTGTTTTAATAGAGAGGTTAAAACACATGCATGTGTACTACAGAAGTAACGTAATCAACATACGTTTTATAGACAGTAGTTCGTATATAAAGGGGTCTTTATAGTAGGTTAGAGTGTACATTAAAGTTGACAAAATATCTATAATTTTGGCAGATATTAATACAACAGAATAAAATATGTCCAGTATTTAAAGAAACCTGTACGTTTACTGAATTAAGAATGTTGTCCTCTGTAATCTTTATCAAGCTGTATATTTTTTTCTTTTTTTAAAGAAATGAAATAAAAATAAACAATTTAAAATTAAAAAAAAAAAAAATCCCTCCAAGAAACCTTTCATGGTCCACAACCATACAAAATTGGTTATTAAAACAAAATCATATATTTACAAAACAATTAGCTTTGTACTTTCTCTTGATAAAGAACTAATATGTAACCTGTAGTGAACTTGTTTGATAAATTGTTTGACTTTATTATTTATACGTAACATTATCAAATTGCGACATACGTTTCCATTCATATCTTTGAAGAAGTTCAGTGTAGAGATGTAATTCGGTGAAATTGGGACGATTTAGTTGGGTCAGGGGTTCTCTAGCTTTCTCCAGAATGTACTACATCCTTACAAATAGGGTTTTATGCATTCTGCAGTGCCCGTGAAGGAGCGTTATAAAGCTCTGGAGCTACCCAGCCACGGTCTAATTTCTCAAACACTGTTTACATATAGAACATAAACGTCCTCTCGTGAACTGGCGCCAAACGACCGAAATGACTTTATTATGCAAAAGGACCCATTGTAAATATTGTGAGGTCTTCTTCAGTGAAGAATTTTATGACAAGTTGGGGGATAAAGTAACATCAAAGGCTATACAGTGTATGATTTTTGTTTCTAATGTCCAAGGGAGATATCACGTGTCTATGGATGACCCCAATTACAAATCATCCAATAGAAAACTAGAAGAGATTTACTTCAGTGGTCAGAGAGGCTAGTTGTTGGCTTATAAATCAGTGGTGTAGCTTCCATTGAGGCAATGAGGCAACTGCCTCACTAGATGATTTTGCAGAAAAAAAAATGTGATTAATATTACAAAAGTTGATTAAAATACGAGAAATAACTAGCATTGCCTCACTAGAAAAAAGACCCAAGCTAAGCCAATGTAAATCATCCCCATTGCAAATCATCCCCAATGTAAATCATCCCTTGTTATGATTTGTACTCTTCTTAATACCAGAGGGCTGAACTAGGATTGAATCCAGATGATTTAAATCCCAGTGAGGGAGGTGGAGGTACTTTATATTAATGTTACCAGCGCATTTAATTATTAAACTGTATATGATCTAGTATATTATTTATAGAGCAGCACGTTATACTGAATGATTGTAAAATAGTTATCTTGTATCATAGTGTGACTTTCAGTAGACGTAAGCAGGCAGGCAGGTACAAAAAATAAATATCAGATACTGAAGATATTAATATAGCTAAAGGCCAAAATATATATCTAATAAATAAGTGTAAAGAGCAGATTTGCAATATGTTTTATTTACAATATGTCAAAATATATAAACAATATATATATATATATATATATATATATATCACTACGGTAAAACAAATTAAATAGAACAAATGATACAAAGGTAATAAAACAAATTAAGATTGAAAAATAAATTATTATAAATCGTAATTTTTTTATTATATATATATTTTTAAAGAATAATGATTTGTTGGTGAGGGAATCAAAATGATTTCACCACGCCCTCATTGTCAAACATATCATCTTTAACATGGCTTGCCCGCAAACCGGATACACGTGGACGCTTTTACTGACATCATTTTGAGTGATTTCAAGAAATAATGCTTACAGTAAGCAGTGCATATTAATTAATTAATTTATTTAACAACCCCTCCCCAGAACAAAAGAAAGCATCAGGTATTGGGTGTCACAGTGTGGTTACAATTTACACACACACATACATGCTCACATACCACACACACACGCTCGTCCACATACCACATACACACACACACACAGATCACACACACACACGCAGACACCACACATATACACACGCATATATATACACACACACCACACATATACACACACACGCCCACATACCTCACACATACACACGCACACACACCACACATATACACACGCACACACATACACACACGCGCGCCCACATACCACACACATACACACGCACGCCCACACTCCACACACATACATACACTCGCACACGCGCCCACACACCACACACGCACACACAATTTATGTATAAATATATTGATACCAACCAAACAACTTCGGTAAACAAAAATAAATTTAATATACACCACACCCTCATTAACTACCTCTAACAGGCTGAGGGTAAGGAGCATGCCAAACGCCCACAACCGGATATATGCGTAAACATATTTTGGCAATACAGCGTCAAACGTCTTGAACATCCACCTCTGTTAAGCAACCACCTGAGCAAAGAGACAACACCTGTATACTACCAACGTATCTAATTCAACGTATCTGTTTTAAGAAACCACTTTCAGTTACTCTGATTTGGCATATTAATATGTTTTACGTTCTATATTAACCTTTATATAAAGGTCACCTACTCATATAGACCGTTCTTTTGTCAAACAGGCGGGCGGTATATACAAGTTTAACTATGTAAATCTCCTCTGAACCAAAGTATTTTCAAAAATACACATTTTCCATTGCGTAACATTGGTTTGAGGATCTGCGTTAAAGTTGCCCTTCATGGCATTTGCTATTGAAAAGCCCCCATCGAAGCGCTCTGCGTTTAACATATGCAACTTATTACGAGTAGCATATGATCAAAAGATGGTTTCAAATTGAATTAAAACAGTCGTGTATCCTATTTCCCTGTTTACCGGCGTGCGTAACAGAATTTGCCTCTAACATATCTAATGCAACAAGTTCGTGAAGAAAATCCATCCATTTTGAAACTCTTCGCAGTTGGATTTTGCTCTGATTTTTTTTTATTTAAAAAAAAAAAAATTTAAATGTTGATTCACGTCCAAGAAAACGTGGAATCGAGTTGTTGTAGTGGTGCTGCTTGACCAATTGTCGGCATAATTAATATTGGATTCGTCAGAATAGCATAAGAATTTCTTGATTTTTTTTCCCTTTAATGAATAGTTAATGTTCTTTTTTGGTCTTACATGCATATCAAAGTAAATCAAATTACAGTTTTTATTAGGATAACATATCTTTTTTAATTTTGTCCGATGTTCTACCAGTGGACCAGAGATCTCACTAGATCTTAAAGTATTGAATTAGGCCTCGTGATTTAGCTGGACTTTATATGATTAATTTAAGGAATGGGCATGGAGAAATAAATTATAGACTAGGGTAGCTATCTATCGCAACTAATGCAATTGTGTTCTTTATAACTCAAAACGCATTTAGGACATGAGACACACAACTAATAATAAATTAATATTATTCCGTCTATGGGAAATCTTATTTTTTACTGATTAAACATTTTATGGGTCCTGGTGGGAAAAAAGTATAATTTGATTCATTTCTTAGCTGTTGGAATGTTTTCGCACGTCTTTAATACACGTTACGGATCCCGCTAAGCACCTCTATTTGTAATTTCCCGTCTGTCAAAACTCTGGAGAGCGCATGTGTGATGGATGGCATTGTGGGAATGATATAGTGCGGAGAAATTTCATATTTATTAGAAATGAGGGCATGTGTTGATGGATCAACAGTTATGTGGCCCACACGCAAACGTCTCCAGGATACTGCAGCCGACTCACTTTGTCACATCCGGCGGTTAACCGCTTAAATAGTTTATTAAAAGAGTGTGTTTCAGTGACGTGTGCAAATCAAATGTAAAAGAAGAAATAGGTTTGTGCGGATGAAGAAAATAGTCCCATCAGTAAATTAGATAAACTGTTTATTAAAATTGTATGTTTTAGTGGCGTACACAAATCAAACTGAAAAAAAATATTTATGCGGATGAATAAATAGTTCCAGCAGTAAACTAGTTAAACTGTTTATTAAAAGGTGTCAAGAATTCAGATGGTGTTATGCAATTGATTTATACGCACGAAAAGTGCATTAGTTCCAGAATAAGTGACCTTTTTCATAAATTTCGACAATAGCCTGTTACGATGTCTTAATTGTTATAGTAAAAAAACCCACATGAAATTTCAAATGTGTTAAATATATTGTTAATAAGTAAAATAATGTCTTATTAGTCAAAAGTCATCAAAAAGTTATATTTTAAAATATAATCGGTAATATTACAAAATGCAAGATCTTTAAAGTATATCTACTTTCATAAACCAAAATTCTTGGAATTGGTCTCATTGTTTGTTTGTTTAACGACCCCCCCCCCCCATCCCTCCACCGCCCAGCACAAAAAAAAAATAACATCGGCTATATTTATCGGTCATACATTGGTTATTGTCTCATTATTTCCTTTATGGCCCAAATATATCTATTGCCACTATGATCTCTCTGTGGCTATCCATCTCCTGTCTAATTAACCAATTAAAAATATAGTGAAACTGAGGCCATCATGAAGATTTTCTGTTTTCTCAAAATTCATAAGTTTAAGCATCATTCTTTAACTTAACAGAACTCGCAGCCAGCTACTTAATAAACAAACAAAAAGTAAAATTCGTTTTATTTAACGACACCTCTAGAGCACGTTGATTTTTTTTATCTTATCATCGGCTATTGGACGTCAATCATATGGTCATTCTGACATATTTCTTTAGATAAAACTTGCTGCCGCCACATGCTCTACTCTTTCCGATAAGCAGCAAGGGATATTTTATATGCACCGTCCAACAGACAGGACAGCACATACCACAGCATTTGATGAACCAGTTGTGGACCATTGGTTGGTACGAAAAATAGCCCAAACTGCAAATGGATTTACTGAGAAGAATTGATCTGACGACCGACAGCTACATCCGGCTCCCCTACTTAATAAACATACCGACTGCTCGAGTAAACTGCTATTCAATATGAAGATGAAGCAATAACAAAGTATTTCTTAAATTCTAATCATTACAAGTAAATAACTCTATTTTTTTCCTAAATGCTCTCCAGAGTTATAAAATCTGCTAGCCGAGGCGCGATCCGCACCAATGAAACAACATTGGTCCGCCGTTTAGGCATCGCCTTTAGCCTCTGTTAGCATACCAAATGGAACTCCCGATTGGAGATTCGACATAATTCCAAAAAGGGTCGTATTTAAATGAAACTTTTCCCACAAAGCGAGTGTTTTAAGCGGCATGTTTGATTTAAGAAGGTTTTCTGGCGGTCGCTTCAGACTTGGTCGCTAAAGTGGATAAGAGCAGGTTTGGCCCTGCCTTTGAAGCCGGGCTTCTCCGATCAACTTTTTCAATTACTCCGCGTATTTATGTGACATTTTTTGCGCGCAGAGTGTCATAAAAACGGCTATATTCTCCTTTATATGATTAATCAGATTTCTCATTTATGTCCCCTGGATGCCGCGCGCCCTCTGTGAGTAATTGCCTCCCTTGGGTCGACGGCGGCTTTCAGTATGACAATTTTCTTTGCGTCTTTTAGTCTTATAGTTGAGTTAAACTTATTCTCGGGAGTGCCCTTAAATCGAAGTCTCTTATATTTAGAACAAGCTTGTCAAAGACCTAGAATGGAACATTTTTATCGTTCACTTTATATCGTAGTGTTAACTTTTAAAATATTTAATACATTTAATTTGAATGTACTGAGAATCTCAATATTTATTAGATTTAGTAATAAGCTAATATATAAAATTTAAAACGTTATATTTTATGATTGTTTTGTTGACTATCAAACAACAAAATAATGATGCACATGTTTGATTACAATTATATCACTATCTATTGTATCACAGTTAAACTAGCTTAAACGTAAGGAAATGAAAGAGTATTTTGATTAACGACATCAAAGCAACTGTTAGTTGGTTGCGAATCATGGTCTTTAAATGAAAGGAAAGGATTGTTCGGTTAACGACAACCCAGCACATTGTTTACTCGGTAGCCAGTAGGTGTTTAACATACGGTATGCTGTAACTATCGCCACATATGCTACTCTTATCGATAAGTATGTATGTATGTATGTATGTATGTATGTATGTATGTACCTGTTTATCGTGTTTACATCCAAAAAGGTTCAAACACGCTCCCCGTGGGTACACATCTGACACTAGTTCAGAGAATGCATCCAAGACGAGAAGGGGAGGGGAAGGAGTTGCCGGCGAGCTATGGCGAAATATTATTGAAATTAGTTGAAGATGGATATGCGAAGAAATTATGCGTCAGTCAAATAGGTTTGAAGTAATTTAGACGCGAACTTTTAAGGTTAGCCAAAAATAAAAGAATAATAATTTCGGACTATTTAATTAGAACTGCAGTTTTGAGGGAATTATTTAAAGTCTGATAACCTGGGCTATAACGGTAATCAGCAAGGGATCTTTTGTATGAACTATCCTACAGACAGGATAGTACATACCACGGCCTTTGTGGGCAACTGGTCGGCGTAAGTGGCATACACCTAACCAATGAGCCTTGCGGATCACTCACTCTGGGTTGGAGCCAAAACTGAGATTAAAAAATCCATGCATCGACTGAGATTCGAACCCAGTACCTACAAACCACGAGACCGATGGGCTTTAAATGAAATTCACTACCGCCATATAGGCTAATCCTTCTGATTGGCAGGAAGAGATCTTGTATGTGTATTTCCAATCAGAAATGGCAGGACGTATCATGATTTTTATTTCAGTAGTTGAGTACCACAGACTGGAACGAGAAATTGACCAAGGGTATTGATATGAAGACCCATTTCACTTCAGGCAGACGTTCTACCAGTCGGGCTACGTCTCGGTACTACGCTCATATGGGATGATTGGTATTAGTTTATTCGTGTTCTCCCCCCCCCCCCCCCACCCCCACCCCCACACCTACACTCAGTAGCTCTTACCAAAACGTTTGACAGTGATTCATGGAGAACAAAATTAATATCGATTCACTGGATTCGAACCCATTGCCTCAACTCTTAAACTAGGATTTGATTTTCGCAAGATCATTATATAGTTGTCTCTTTTAAACTTTCATGTTTAGCCAGGGGCGGATATAGGATTTTGAAAAAGGAGGGTTGTTATATACACAGTAAAAAAAAGTGGTGCAAGCACATTTGGGCTATATTATACATCAAATTAAAATTAAAATATTTTTTAAAATAAAAACATAAAAAATGGAGAAAATGGGGAATATGCACTGCTGCACCTTTCCCTCTGGATCCGCTTATGGGTTTAACGTAAACATTTCAATCAAATGTAATCAACAGAAAAGTAAATAATTTTATTTTTAATTTAACCTCTAGCACCCTTACACATCCAGTGTGGTCTATATTATACAGTGCATTCCACGTACAAATCAGGGAGCCGGATGTAGTTCAAAAGGTAGTGTGTCTGCCTGTGAACCGGTCGGTCGTCGGATCGATCCTTCTCCGTGGACCCATATGCAGTTTGGGCTATTTTTCATTCCAACCAGTGGTCCAGAAATTGTTTATCAAAGGCCGTGGTATGTGTTGTCCTGTCTGTGGGACGGTGCAAATAAAATATCCCTTTCAGCTTATCGGAAGGAGTAGCCTATATGGCGGCAGCGAGTTTCTTCTAAAGACGTATGTCAGAATGACCATATGTATGACATCCAGTAGCCGATGATCAGATAAAAATCAATGTACTCTAGAGGCGTCGTTAAATAAAACAAACTTTACTGTTTCACGTACAAATCGCTACTACTACAAACACTCAACAAAAATATTTGGGGCAAGCATTCTAGTGTTTTACAGTTCATTGAACGTACAAATCGCTACTACTACATACACTCAACAAAAATACATAGAGCTCAACCAAAAAACTGGGACAAGCACTTTTTCTCTCTGCTGATTAAAATTGGCTCATTAATTCTGTATTGGAATTTTGTGTTTACACGTGACTGAATAATGTTCTGCGACCGAGCAATACGTACCTAATAAATCAAGGCAAACTACGTACCTGAATCTCCGATAAAACGAATCTTTTAAAATTACCGAACCTTGTCCTGTGATGTAAATGTAGATTTAGTTCAACTTCTATACAATTCACCCAATATTTATTTTACTTAGAATGAAAATGGACCATAAAATGTTTTGTGTATGCGCTTTATTATGCATTTCGAATTCTTAGGTGGAGCGTGGCAAAACATCGGTACAAGACTAACAAAAACTCTCTACGCCTCGCCTAAAAAGCATATGCATACAAAACAAACATTCCATTCAAGTCTAACTTTCAATTTTTCATCTTGAAATGAGCTAAACGTAATTGGGCGTGTTCGGATTTTCCCAGTCCTAAATCATATACCTTATGACATTATGATTTACTTCAAATTTGTCCGTGTTTCGTCTTAGCCAATCATAAAAGTTTGTAATTTTCATATTTTGAATCAAGCTAAACACAGTATCCTGATTCAGCTTTTGTCTTTTACATTCTGTATGGTGCCAACTCCAGCTGTATTTTTATTTAACTACAATGTTTTCTGTCTTACGTTATGAAGAGAGGCAAACCACCTGGATATATTTCGATTTAGATAATCCTAAATCGTTTTACTTTTTAAAATTTTGAATCGAATCAACAGGGGAGGCCTTCTTCCAACCCCCATTATCTGCGGAGCACTTTTCTTGCGACACTATGCGCCCTAAAATATATAAACATGTCAATGATTGATGACGCTTTTATTCAATCTCCCCCCCCCCCCATATATTTAAACGGTTAGAACCTGGATATAATATTATTATTCAGATTGAGTCAATTCTAATATTTTATTGTTGTTATTGTCGTTGTTGTTGTTGCTGATGTTTAACAACACTATTAGAACACTTTGATTTATCAACCATCGGCTAATGGATGTCAACTATTATATTATAATTCTGATAGGTAGTCATCAGATGGAATCTGCTACATTGTTACAATTTGCAAGGTTTTTTTTTTATATGCACTTTCCCATAGACAAAGTAAAGTTTGTTTTATTTAACGACGCCTCTAGAACACATTGATTTTTATTTCATCTTCGGCTATTGGACGTCAATTATATGGTCATTATGACAAATGTCTTTAGAGGAAACCCGCTGCACCACATTGGCTACTCTTTCCGATAAACAGCAAGGAATCTTTTGTATGCACTTTCCCACATATAGGACAGCACATACCACGTTCTTTGATGAACCAGTTGTGGACCACTGGTTGGAACGGAAAATAGCCCAAACTGCAAATGGGTCCACCGTTTCCAATAGACAGAACGTGACATATAACAATCTTTGATGAACCGGTCATGGAGCTCTGGTTGGGACATGAATAAACCTAGAGAATGAGTTCACAGATGGGGTCCGATCCTCAGACGATCGACCTTCCGATTGAGCTATGTTTAGTTTTATAAATAGAAAGGAGATCACCACCACCTACCGCCTGAGAACGGGCTGCTATGGTTTTCGTGCCTATTTAAAGATAAATCCACACTGCCGACAATCCACAATAAAAATGACTATTATATGGGGAAATTAGTAACACCAATAACCTTGCTCTAGTGTAGTACTGTTCGAATGAAGTTCTCTGTTGCAGTAGTTGTTAGACTCTGTGATCCAGTTCTTAGACTCTGTGATCCAGTTGTTGGACATTGGACTCTCAAGCTGAACAATGTGGTTTAAAACCCACTAGAAGCTGGTTCACATTTGACTATGTGTTAAAATTTCCTGGTGTTTTTTGGTTTGTTTTTTTGCTTCCAATAGCCGATGATTAATATATCAATGTGCTGTAGTGGTGTCGTAACAAAAGAAACTATTGTAGTAGTTAGTGGGAATTTCCCTCTTAGCTCGGCTTGTAGAGAGAAAAGAAACTATTGTAGTAGTTAGTGGGAATTTCCCTCTTAGCTCGGCTTGTAGAGAGAAAAGAAACTAGTGTAGTAGTTAGTGGGAATTTCCCTATTAGCTCGGCCTATTGTAGTTAGTGGAGATTTCCCTCTTAGCTCGGCCTATAGTAGTTAGTGGGGATTTCCCTCTTAGCTCGGCCTATTGTAGTTAGTGGGGATTTCCCTCTTAGCTCGGTCTATTGTAGTTAGTGGGGATTTCCCTCTTAGCTCGGCCTATTGTAGTTAGTGGGAATTTCCCTATTAGCTCGCCTTGTAGAGAGCTGGAGTCTATAACAGAGTCATGTTTCGAATCCTATCAGTGAAGGTTCAGATTGTTCTGTAACATAATGAGCAGAGAATATCCAGAAAATCGTTTTAGAAAATAGCGTAATCTACAGACGATCCCTTGGGAAGATATTCCCAGTCAGACTCCGTGTCGTGGGGTGGCCGACTGGAGAGCTTATATCATCTTCTTCTTGTATCTTACAAGCGATAAAAGCTGTTAGCTTTTATGTCGGTTTTATATGTAACGAAGTACCAAACAGACCACGTGCCTCTCGGATAACCGACGTTTACTTCACGTTCTTGGACTCTTGTAAAGAAACCATTACTTGTAAATTATATGATGACGACCCTTGTCAAAACCAACTGTAATAAATGAATGCCAGGTTTCCTCTAGCCAGGCGTTTAATTCTGTAGTACATAAAACAATAAACACGCGGCTGTAGTCAAATTCTAATATAAACACTGGTGAAATCAAATATTTATGGTAGAAGACAAAAATGGGTTCTCACCTTCCGGAACAGAAGAGCTGAGATCACTGGTTGCTTCCCTTGTTGCTATTCAAGGAATAATCACATTTTTGTCTTTAGGAAAATATCATTTGGTACTACCAGTCTCTTGGTGTTACATTCTCACATTGTTGAATAAATTCTCAAAAGCAAGAATTGGTTTAGGTTTTAACAATTACTATTCCATTACAAAATATAGCTTAGAATGAGGATCATGAATAAAAAGGAAAGGTTTTGTAAAAGAGTCAGCAAATTAGAAACGCTAATATCACCATTAATATAACTATTAATAGCCAAATATAATATTGTATGATAACATTCTTTATTATTATTACGAATAGTTGAGTTTCTAAAATAGACTTTTGCACTATCTTTTTGCGGAGGGAATATTTTTTTACAGATTTCTATACCGCGAAGACGCTTCTGCAAATACTACAGACAGATCGATGTATTACTCCGCGTGCCCTACCTCACTGCAGTAGCGACCTTGTTTCACAGGTTCAGTGAGAGAGATGCTTTTGATGTTATTGGGAGTGTATCCAATGTTGTCATAATTGCGTGTATAACAAACTCGAGCCAGTAACATGCATTTGATGTTAATCACGATGCTGTGGGTGCAGGCGTGCGTAAAATTTTAAAATTATGTATATATATCAAGCGCAAGTTAGCTTGTTAACCATAACTTGTGGTCGTGTTAAATGAAAGGAACAGGGTTGCTTGTGAACTCATGGCGTAGATATGTCAAATGAAGGGGATATTATTTTTTTAAAACATTAGAGTGATGGGTTTTGTTTTCTTTGTACAAATTGTTTTCGAGGTGAGCCGTTTATTTTGTATCTTTATTTATAATCACGGTTATAGTGCTGTTGTAACAGGCGCGAGTTTGAATTTTAAAATTACACTTGCACTTGTGTTAAACGTACTTATCTTTGTTTAATGAAGACTGTCACCAGTTTTAGACATTGTAACATATTTTCTTGTTTTATGAAGACTGTCACCAGTTTTAAACATTGTAACATATTTTCTAGTTTTATGAAGACTGTCACCAGTTTTAGACATTGTAACCTATTTTGTTTTATGAAGACAGCCACCAGTTTTAAATATCCTAACACATTGTCGAGTTTTATGACGACTGCCACCAGTTTTAGACATTGTAACACATGTTCTAGTTTTATGAAGACTGCCACCAGTTTTAGACATTGTAACAGTTTCTAGTTTTATAAAGACAGCCACCAGTTTTAAATATCCTAACAAATTTTCTAGTTTTATGAAGACTGTCACCAGTTTTAGACATTGTAACATAGTTTCTAGTTTTATAAAGACAGCCACCAGTTTTAGATGTAACATATTTTCTAGTTTTATGACGACTGCCACCAGTGTTAGACATTGTAACATAGTTTCTAGTTTTATGAAGACTGTCACCAGTTTTAGACATTGTAACATATTTTCTAGTTTTATGACGACTGTCACCAGTTTTAGACATTGTAACACATTTTCTAGTTTTATGAAGACAACCACCAGTTTTAGACATTGTAACATTTTCAAGTTTAGGAAGACTGTCACTGGTTTTAGACGTAACATATTTTCCAGTTTTATGACGACAGCCACCAGTTTTAGAAATCGTTACATATTTTCTAGTATCATAAAAGCTATCGATTATATACGTAACTTTGTTCTAATTCTATGACGACTGCCACTAGTGGAACAATTGTATTTGCAGTGTTCGTTTTAAAATACAGCTGTTTATAATGTTTTTTTAATAACATTTCACCAAAACAGGAAAGCTACGTTTCTAGGAACAAAAGTAAGAGAAACACCGAATGTACGGAAACAAATATTCTAAGCACGAAACATTAGTTATTCTTTTAAAGAACGTAAAAATATGTTGCAATTCCTATAAAATTATAAAATACGCTGCATTCTTTAAACGCAGTGAAATCACGAAAACTGTATTTAAATTGTTTAGAAGGAGAAACTTGTGTTTAGCGAAGTAAGGTTAACAATAATGAAAGTTGCGTTTTGTTTGTAGGAACGACTTTAAAGTGTGGAATATAATTAATCTAGCACAATTTAATCAGTCATCCTGTTTTAAACATTACACTAAAATATTCATTTGATTGTATTTTAAATGCGGGTTATTTATGTAACTGACAATATGTGTGTGTTCGTGTGTGTGTGTGTGTGTGTGTGTGTGTGTGTGTGTGTGTGTGTGTGTGTGTGTGTGTGTGTGTGTGTGTGTGTGTGAGAGAGAGAGAGAGAGAGAGTGTTTTGTGTTTTAAAAAAAAATGAAACATTTATTCTGGACAAGTATTGTAAGTACGAATTGTTTTGAAAGTGAAAAATGTATATATTTACATACGTACGTAAATAAATACATACATACATGCATACATGCATACATACATACATACACGCATACACACATACACACATACATACATACATACATACATACATACATACATACATACATATACACACACACACGTACACATCACATAGATACACGCAGACACACACTCACACACACATTTGATCCACAGTTTGTTTTAACATATCTCTAAAGATAGGGCTATGTTAAATTTTAATTTCAATATCTGTGATTATATTTTTAATAATTTATAATTGTCATTATTTATTTTCTTTAATTATTTTTTTAAATTATGTATTTTTTAATTTACATTATTATTTGTTTGTTTATTTATTTATATATTTTTTTTATCTGTTAATTTATTTAATTATTTATTCATATTTTGTATTTATTTTATTAACTTATTTATTTATTTATTCATTCATTCATTCATTCATTTAACTTAGTTTAGTCTTCGTGCTAGGTGTCGTAAAACACTTACCGGTACTCATTTATTTATTTTGTTACAATTAACCAAAAATGTGTAAATGTGTCAGTAACCTCAAACATTTTAAAAACATTAAATTAATGTAGTACATTTTGTAGAGTCGGTTAATTTGTAAATGTCATTTAGTCAAAACAGTTGCAAATCACACTTAATGAAAATGTTTATCAGTTAAGTTTATTTTAATATCTCCTAACACCAACTTCAGCTAATAGATAAATATACTCAAATAAAATACAATGTGTTTATGGGTATTCTTTCTTTGAAGTAAATATATGTTAATTGTTATTGGTTTTATTTGATTATTTAATCAGATGTTAAATCTGTCATATTACGGAATGGTCTTTGAAGAACACTATAAATATTCTATTAATAAAGTGTTAATACAAAGTTTAGATATTTGTTTTTATTAAAGGTACAATATGTAATGGTATATTAAATAAGTATAGTTTTGGTTTGGTTTGTTGATTTATATTTTAAAATGCATGTAATAATAAAATCAGACCTGAAAATATGTGATTTGTCACAGACATTGCCCGGAACCTAAAAATGTCATTTTAAAAGATTTGACAAAGTTAATTTTATCAGTCATTTTATTTATTTATTTGTTTAAATTTTAAGTTAAATTCAACGTTACTTTGTGAAATCAATTAGTTACGTTTGTTTATATTGCAGAGATTAGGCTCAATTTAACAATAAAAAGTATACACTTTACAATTTAATTTGTACCTATTTATTTGAATATATTTTAAAGAAAATGTTATACAATATTAAATAAAATGAACAGCACTCCAGAACTTCATTTCTTCTGAGAAGTGGTGAATACGATTTAATTCAAATGGTGCTTTGTTTTCAATTCCTATATTGTTTTATTATTATTGTTTTATTATATTATTATTATTTATTTATTTATATATTTATAAATTTATTTATTATTGTTTTAATATATATATATTTATTTATAAATTTATTTATTATTGTTTTAATATATATAGTACCAAATAATATATAACAATATTTAAAAATAAATATATTTGTTAATATTTCGTATATAATTTAATATATTCATTCACGATAATCCAAATTTAAAATAATATTTTTACATAAATACTTCATGAGAGTTATAGCAAATAAATTCCCTATATAGGTAAAAATTCTATAACACATAATAAACATAACCCTTGAACTAAACAGTTTCGACAAAATGCATTCTGAAAATTATTATTATATATATATGTATTATAATTATAGAGATATTTAAATAAAATTTGTAACTTCCTTCTTTGTACGTGATCAGTTTTCTTTTAAAGCTTACCATTACAGATTTTGGATATATAATTAGTTCTAAATAGAATGTGTTATATTCAAAAATAAACAATGATAAAATTAATTTATAATATTAGAGGTACACATTATCATAATTATTCTCACGGTTACGCTTTCAGTATAATTTAGCCAATTTTAACTTAATTACGTTATTCATTTGCGATATTCATAATTTAAAATAAAATGATAATGACAATAAGTGTTATTTGGAATTAGGTTATTCAAAATGTTCATAAATGTTTTTAATATTGTTTGAAATTAAAACTTACTTGTCTACATTTTCTGTTCTTGTCTTTATCAGGACGAAGTCTCTGAAATATTACAAAGGTACATTAAATTTTATGCTTCGTTAACATAGAATTTACAAATTCAATATTAAGATATTAGAATACTATTGGTGTAAGATCGTGATCAAAAACAACCTGTTAGAAAGTTACAAAATGAATATTGTGAAAATGTGTATTATAATTCTGTTCGATTATTTAGATTCTAAGTGTTTTAATATTACGTTTAATTCCAATTCAACACTGTTGTTGTTGTTTGTATTGGGGTGTTGTTGTTTGTTTGTTGTTGCTTTTTGTTTTGTTTTTGTGGGTTTTTTTTTTTTTTTTTTTTTTTTGAGGGGTATGAGTGTTTATTTTTGTTTTGTTTTGGCCTTTTCCAGGGGGATTTTTTTTTGGGGGGTAGGGGGTTACCTTACATACTAAAATAAATCTAAACCCCAACAAATCGCATGTTATATTAAAATCCTTTATCTAACACATCCAGCATGTAAGGAGTATTTCCACAAACAATGTGATCGATTTTACAGTAATCTGTCGCATACTTGGAATCAATTATTGATATGATAAATATTATAAGCTAAAATAAGCAATTCTTAACTTTAATGGGAGCTTAGAGAGATCTACATATTTGATAAACACATAAACGGTGTGATTTATTGATTTATTACACATGACATTTATATGTATCAATTACTGTGCTGTTCAGATGTATAAGATTTAGATTTGTTTGAAGTGTGTGTTAAAAATGTATTAAAGGTAGAATTAGCAAATAAAAAGTAAAGTTTGTTTTATTTAACGACGCCTCTAGAGCACATTAATTTTTATCTTATCATTGGCTATTGGACGTTAACCATATCGTCATTCTGACATTTTTGTATGTTTTGAGGAATCATGCTGCCGCCATATAGTCTACTCTATAAGTAGCAAGGGGTCTTTTATATGCACTGTCCCACAGTCATGACAGCACATACCACGGCCTTTGATGAACCAGTTGTGGACTATTGCAAATGAGTCCACTGAAAAGGATCGATCCAACGACCGACTAATTAGCAAATAAACTTAGGATGTAAATATTTGAATAGAAAGATAGTATATATTGAACACTAACTTTTTTGTACCAGCTCAGATCCTTACGGAAGTTATTCTCAGTGGTCCAATGGTAGGACACTGGACTTTAATGTTGAATACCGTGGTTCAAAACCCTTCGGAGCCTGGCTAACACTTGACTACGTGTTAGAATTACCAAATGTTTGACAACCAAGAGATGATGATAAATAAATTTTAAAAAATAAAAAAATCCTTCAGCACACAAAATATAATTATATTTACGACGGCACCTAATTGCCGCTGCAAAATCGTTTTGTTATGGCACAGCGACGGCAATTTTATGGCAATAAGCGAATATTCATATTTTTGGAATGACAGGTCAATCCGACTGCCGCTGCAACTTACAGTTTTGCATATGCTTCCCTTGGACCCTACTGTTTAGAACATAACAATGTTGTCTTTTTCAATGTTTTGGAGTTTGAATTTAAGAAGAATGATACTATGTTATGTAAAACAAACGTATCGTAAAACCATCCATTTTATCAAACAGATTAGCGTTTTATTTGTATGATACAAACTTTCTTAAGACTGTTAGGAACGAAATATTTTGAAATCTGGACGATTTAATATTCACATTTATCAAAACATTACTTCGGTACAAGACAAAGTTCAGCAAATTCGAAGGATAAATTAATAGGACTTTGTGACTGCAAGGTTTGTTTAGCAGCAAGTTCTGAGAAGAAAAGAAATGATAGTTTGCACTGCATGTCTTCATCATATTCGTAACATAGTTATTCGAGCAAAGACAACTTTATAAAAAAACAATTGACATTATATATTTTATACCACCACTATCTAGGAAGGTGAAAATAACACAATACAATATGGATATTATAAATTATTGTTTCAACTCAAAATTAATATTGCAATACTACAAAATTATTTTAAATTATGGATATTATAAAATATCGTTTTAATTAAAAATTAATAATGTTGCAATAATGCTTAATTATTTCTAATTAGTGACTTAGTATTTATTCTTTTTGAAATCTATATTAAATGTATAATGATAAAAGTCTAGAAAAGATTAATTTTAATAATTATTAATTTTATATTTATTGTCTCAGAAACATTTTGGTAATGTCAGGGATGGGGCCTTGAATTATTACCTAACAACAAATATTGACACTTAAACTGATATACAATAGATAATAAACAAACATAATAAATATACATGTATATAATTATATTAGGATTGAATTACTTCAGGAACAGAACGAAAGATAAAAGGAGTGAGAAAGAAAGAGGGAGAAAAAAGATAGGAGCTAGAGAGAAAGAAAAATAATAAATAAATTAAAAGCGATTTTTTTTTATTGATTTTTTTAATAAAATTAAAAATTGCATTTTTATTATACCTGATATTCCAACATTAAACAGGAAACACTCAGCCTTCGCGAACACTTGTTATCATTACTTTTTTCTTAAATAAAGTGTAGAAGTCCTCTTAATTTTGTTTATAATCTTCACCATTTTCTTAAATCAAGTGTGGAAGTCCTCTTAATTTTGTTTATAATCCATCGGGCTCAGCTGTGTACAGATACGATTTTGATAGTTATATGTTTAGATTTTAATTGAGTATTTTATAAAATTATTATACCATTTTCACTGATATCATTACGCATTATATGTTATTTAACTTAATATATTTAATAAAACATATTTTCTATCTTAAATACATTGTTATTCATCAACTTTAAAATGATATTTATGGTGTCTGTTATAATGTTTTACAAATATGTTCGTGTATAAGAGTTTCGTATTGAATGTTGATGTCACTTTTCAAACTCCTTTTCTAAACGCTTCGCTTGTTTTCTTTCTTTTAAATGCATACTCCCACGGACCCTTGACCTAATTAATTTCCAAACAAAGAATTAATTTCCAATATAAACATTTGATTTGTCATTTGATTTATCATCATCATCTTTTCTTTTTGGTAATCATCATCATATCATATTTGAATGTTAGTTAATGACCTACATTATTTTTTTAAACATTAAAATGATATAAGATAATTAACAATTTGTGCACTCTCCATACTTAGTTACTACTTTATACCGTTCCTATTTTGCTAATCATCATCATCCTCATAATTATCATCATCATCATTTCTTTTTTGTTGTCATCATCATATGATATTTCAATGATAGTTAAACACTTTAATTAATTTTAATTATTAAATGCACACATTAAAAAATCAAAAATCATTATTAATGTGAAAATAAAAAATGATAATTAACAATTTGTGCACTTTTTTATTTTATAATTATCTACTATTTTATACCGTTCCTATTTTTGTAATTATCATCATCATAATCATCAACATTTCTTTTTATGGTCATCATCATATCTTATTTGAGTGATAGTTAATAACTTTAATTAATTTGTTCACTTTAAAAAAAAAAATCATTATTAATGTAAAATAAATACGATAGCTTACCACATAATAGTATGGCTTTGGAAACTGGTTACCGCCTCTATGGTTCCAGTCATCTTACCCCAATATTTACTTTTGTTCTTAATCTTTTTCTTCGGAATGACTATTCTCTACTTATTTGATAGATTTGTTTTCAAGCTTTAACATTCTTAATTTTTATATCTCTTATCTTCAATATTTCAAGATAATTACATCGTACATTTCAACTGTTTTGATAATAAAAACAATTTACAAACATGTCTAACATAACTATTCTTTCTTTAAATGTGAAAGGTCTTCAATCAGATCAGAAAAGACACGATATTTTCAACTTTTTACGGAGTATAGGATCGTCATTGGTATTTTTGCAAGAAACACATAGAACAGAAAAAGATGAGAAATGATGGGCTGTGGAATGGGCTATCAGTGGGGGTTTTTTCACGGAAATTCCAATAGTGCCTGTGTTATGATACTTTTAAAGAATAATGTTGAATATATTGTGAACCAGGTTATAAGTGATACAAAAGGTCGATATATATTTATGGATATCACTATAGAAAAATATGAATTATCAATAGTTAATTTATATGGCCCAAATTTACTCTCCTATATTTTTTAAAAACCTTAAAGACCAATTAGAAAACTTACGAGGTTCAATCATTATGGCAGGTGACTGGAACGTGGTTCAAGACTACACCTTAGACACTTACAATTATAAACAAAGAAACAATATTTTATCTTATAAATGTATTGGCGAAATAAAAGAGTATCTAGACTTGAACGATCCTTGGAGAGTATTTAACCCAGAGAAACGCCAGTATACATGGAGACTTAAAAATCTCACTAAACAAAGTAGACTAGATTATTTCTTGGTTTCAAATGATATTTTTGCTCTAGTTAAAAAATCTTCTATAGATATAAGTTATAAATCTGACCATTCCATTATATCTCTACAGATTTCTTTTAATAATACAAAACGAGGACCAGGATACTGGAAATTTAATGCGAGTCTACTACATGATGATAATTATACAAAACTAGTTAGAACTATTATATCACAAACTATAGATGAATACTACATCTCGGCTGAAAATCAACAAAATAAGGTCCTTTCGATCAATGATCAACTTCTTTTTGAAATTATTAAAATGAGAATAAGAAGCGAAAGTATAAATTACTCAGCAAAACGAAAACAAGAAAAACTAAAACAAGAAAAAAGTCTTGAAAAAGAAATATTAACATTAGAAGCACAATCTTTTGCCCTCGCCAAAGATAAAGCCAAAATATTACAAGAAAAGAAATTAGAACTTGAAACATTACGTAATCACAAAATAAAGGGAATAATTTTTAGAAGTCCCGGTATGAAGAAGGTGAAAAAAATACAGAATATTTTCTTAACCTAGAAAAAAGAAACTATACTTGCAAAAACATCTCTGAAATCTATGATGATACTAATGTACTACAAACTGATAATTTAGAAATTTTGAAGATAACGTCTTCCTTCTTTAAACAATTATATTCAAACAATTATAATAAACAATCTGAAGAAATTATAAACACTTTTCTAGATACTGAAATTAAATTGTCAGAAAGTGAAAAAGAGAGCTGCGAAGGTCATATATCTTTAGATGAATGTACAACCATACTAAAAAATATGAAAAATGGAAAAAGTCCCGGATCCGATGGTTTTACGGCAGAATTTTATAAATTCTTTTGGAAAGATATAGGTAGTATCGTTTGTCGCTCAATTAATTATGCATATAATTCTGGAAAACTTTCCAACTTTCAAAGACAAGGTATAACAGTGCATGAGCAAGATAGGTTGGTCGGTACCACTAAAGCTGGCAAATTACCATATTTATTTCTTGCAAGGTACATTACTTTCTGTCTCTGGATAAAAACCATGTATGATAGCAATTAATATCGAGTATCTTTTCTTGGGTTTTTTTCATCAACATTTGAAGGTACCCTTATAAACGTTACGTTTTCAACGACGTCACACAATAATCGGTACACTCACAATTCTTTACATCATGATTTGACACCAAAATAAGCCTTAACGAGATATCATATTTTGAACATTACCAGGTATATCAAATATTGCTATTGAGATACATGAAATCCATGGACTTAGTGGAATCTCCTTGCATACACACCCTATAATCCTACATGAATGGTACGATTTTGTTCAATCTGTTAAAAGATTACTATTTTGTAGCAAATTAGTCGTCTTTTAATCTTGTTGGGGGGTGGGAGCAAGGGAGTGGAGGTATATATACAAATGGGTATATCTGCCACAAACATCATGATTTTGATCAATTAGAAGAAAACGATTTATTAATTGACATTTACTTAATTAATGTATACCACAAATGGTACACATAAAAAGAATGGAATATAAAACAATATGATTGCATTTAAAGTTATGTGCTGACTGGCAGATAACAAGAATTGTAATTTTTATGTTAAAACGTGCTATATATTGTTGTCGTGATTTAATAAGGTGACTAATTATCTTTAGCTATAACTCAACCAGTTTTCAAAAATATGATAACATGTGACATACCTTACAAATATGCAGTATATTAGCCATCTGTTAAAACATATTTGAGCAAAATATTGACAATAGTAGTAAAGATATGACTACTGATTTATCTCTACCCCCAAAATGAAAAAATACAATAAATTGTACTATAAAGATTCATAAATACATTTTTAATTAATTAATCTATACCAAACTTGGCATACATAACCACAATGGAATACAAAGCAATATAATTGTATATAAATTAATAAAAATTGTAATTTTTAAGTAAAACAATGTTTCATTTTCTTTTCCGATTTAATAAAGTGAGTGTCTATATTTACCTATAACTGGGCTACCTTTTAAAATATGCCAATATATGACATTGCATACTTAAGAACTGCATATTAGTAATCTTTTAAAACAAATCTGAGTAACATCGTCTCAGCCATAGCAGAAATATAGTCATATATTTATCCTTACCCCAAAAATGAAAAATACTAACATATGTGCAATAAGGATTTATAATTCAACATTTACTTAATTAATAATGATACACATAATTAGAATGTAATATAAAGAAATATGATTGATTTTAAAGTTATTTGCATACTTTCAAAATAATAACAGTTGTCATTTTTATGTAAAACAATATTCCATTTTCTTTTCCGATTTAATAAGGTGAGTGCCTATATATGACATATCACACTAAGAAATTGGATGTTGGTAATCCTTTTTAAAAAATCTGAGTAAAATCATCGTAACGATAGTAGAGATATAGTCATTTATTTATCCCTACCCCAAAAATACAAAATACAAAATACAAACAAACAATAAGGATTTGTAAATCAACATTTACTTAATTAATCCACACCATTAATGGTACACACAATTAGAATGTAATATAAAGAAATTTGATTGCATTTAAAATTAGTTGCTGACATGCAATTTTTTTTTAATAATTTTAAAGTAAAACAATGTTCCATTTATTTTCCGATTTAATGATGTGAATGTCTATAGTTATCTATAACTCGACTACCTTTTAAAATATGCCTATATATGACATATCACACAAAGGAACTACGTATTAGTCATATTTTAAAAAGATCTGACTAAAATCGTCACAGCAATACCAGAAATATAGTCATTCATTTATTCCTACCCCAAAAATATCTTAAAATTTATTTTTGGGGTAGGGATAAATAAATGACTATATCTCTGCTATCGTTGTGAAGATTTTACCCAGATCTTCTTTAAAATATTACTAATATGCAGATTATTTGTGCGATAGGTCATATATTGGCATATTTTAAAAAGTAGTCCAGTTATAGGTAAATATAGACACTCACCTTATTAAATCAGAAAAGAAAATGGATAGGATAGGGATAGATAAATGACTATATCTCTGTTATCGTTGTGACGATTTTACTCAGATCGTTTTTAAAAGATAACTAAATGCAGCTCTTTAGTGTGATATGTCGTATATAGGCATATTTAAAAAAGTAGTCCAGTTATAGGTAAACATAGACACTCACCTTATTAAATCAGAAAAGAAAAGGCAACATTTTTTTACTTAAAAATGACAATTATTATTATTTTGCAATATTTATCAGGTATGTCACATGTAGTCATATTTAAAAATACGGTTGAGTTATAGCTAAAGATAGTCAGTGACATTATTAAATCATGAAAACAATATATAACATTTTTTTTTACCTAAAAATGACAATTCTTATTAGGTGCAAGTCAGTACAATTTCAATTATATTCATGTGTACCATTTGTGGTGTAGATTAATTAAGTAAAAGTCAATTAATAAACCAATAATTGACCAAAATCATGACTTTAGTGGCAGATATAGTCATTGGTATATCCCTACTCCCCACCCCCATCCCAAAGAAAAGAAGGTTAAAAGATGACAAATTTGCTACAAAATAGTAATCTTTTAACTGATGGAACAAAATCGTACCATTCATGAAGGATTATAGGGTGTATATGCATGGAGACTCCCCTTGGTTCACGGACTATTTTTGGTAATATCATGCATCTCAATAGCAATATTTGATATACCTGGTAATGTACAAAATATGATATCTCCTTAAGTTTTAATGCTAGGCGGCTGATTTTGGTGTCTAATGAAAGCTATGATAATGCAGAATAAATATATTACTTACAGTTGATATGTTTTTGTCAAAAAGAAAATATCATAAAAATCGAGTTATTTTATGGGCTGCCGAAATAAGAAATTGGGTGTGGTTCTTTAATGATGATTTAGTCATAGATTAATTGCGCCAATTTTATATTACTATATACCATAATAATCAGCAGTTTCATTTGATATGTACTACTTGTTCCATGATGACTTGATGGCAACATGATGAAGAATAGAATGTATATACTCTGGTTTGACAAGAAATTATGCTCTCGTCAGTTTTAGAAGGGGGAGGGGGGTATGGTTTAAAGCCCGATTTTGCCTAAAAAGCTACCGGATCCAGAATGCTATCATAGATCATCGATAACTAGAGACACTAATCTTGCAAAAAACATAATATGAGAATTTGCCAGTCGAGATGGTACCAGTTGGCCAAATTTGGGGTCCTAGCTCATGCACTAATTAACCTGTCTTAAAACTATCTGTTGGTCAAAATATGGAGTACATGGCATAAAATAATTCGAAAATTGCAGACAACCTGAAACAACTAGAATACAAGGGAAACAATTCATATGTAAGGGAATTAAACTGTCAGGGGTCGATCATTTCCCTTCGAATATTTAATGAAGTTTAATACTGCAGAAACATATCAAGAATTTTTTGATGGAGGATGTTAATTATATATAAAAAAAAGTACTCTCCTCCATTATCTAAAATTGGAGTGTTGTTTCTATTTCTTTTTAAAAATGTATATTAATGAAACCTTTGTGGCATATATATGTATGTTAAATTTATTTTACTAACTACGCCCCTTATAATTACGAATTTTTTTATTTTATGTTTTCCTCCTTTCTCGTTTAGTCACCAGCTAATTAATGAAAAAAATATATTTCAGTGACTGACTTCAAAGTTCCTTCCGGACCTTACCCGTGTGGTATGCTGGCACATTCGAGGTGTTTTCAAATCATTGGCACGTGGACTATCGGCAGTCCAGGGGAGTGTCTACATAACAACGTCGGCTTCAGAATGGGTTTGCATGGGTACAGAAAGGGGGCTCTGCAGGTAAATTATTTTAAATGGAATTTAATTTTAAAAGCATGAGCAAATTCAGAAATTATAAAGGGTTTCGGAAATTAGTATTAATATATGGAATAATAAAGAAGGGTGCAAAGGTTAATTAAGAATAAAAACAAAAAGGGTAGGCAAAGGGAGGAATATAATCACTAAGACACCCCATTCACTGATGACGGAGATGAGGGTGCGGGTGGTGGGAGTTGTGGCGCTCACAACCTTATTTTTATAGAATTTTTTTTTTTTTTTAATGAATTCGAGACGCGGCAACCGCCTCTTCTGCTTAATGCTGGCTACGCTAGAGGATATATCTTGAATTCGCATTTTATACATTTATATATATTAGATTCACTGGAACAACCCTGACTTGCGAGATGACTTCGAAGACTCGTCTGGGTTACGACTCTACTACTCTCCCAATCTGAGAGTGAACGACGCCGGACTGCTGGTGGTGGGTGAGCACTACTTGGAGATAGCACCCCAACCCACCTCTCATTCCGCTCTCCACTACGTCTCCACCTGCCCTAGCAGATGTACGAAGGAGATGTTCAAGTCTACGATCTACATCACTACTGCAATCAACCACATGCACTATCTCGGTAAGAACCATCATGACCCCCAATAGCCGATGTTTACTTTTTAGCTGGGGGGTCGTTAAATAAATAAGAACCATCATGATATTATTTCTCTTCACGTCATTCTATTAAAATCAAATATTAAAAATAAGTTTGTCATTGGATTTCAACCTGCTCAAATACTGAACCTGACTATACCAGTACTTCAAATATACTCAGAACACATCGGGCATATGCGTACAATGACTCGTACTGAATGACGACCTAAATCAAATTGAAATTAACTGAACTCTTCCAAACGTACTATGCCTAAAATACTGTCTGACAAATTAGCGGCATTTGTCTCGCTTTGGGTCAACTTCTCAAATGGGGAGTGCGTCCCCTCAATCTTTTGCTACCCTGTTCAGGCGCGGATGCATGATTTCTGAAAGGGGGGTCCAAATGTGGATTTCTGAAAGGGGAGGTCCAAAACTGATAGAAATAGGTGAAAAAATTATACATTTTCATATCCTTCCACTTGTAAAATGATACATTTTCATATCCTTCCACTTGTAAAATGGTTAAAAAAAACATTCGAGGAAAGGCGTTCCTGACCGTCTTGACCCCCCCCCCCTGGGTCCGCAAGTGCTGTTGATGTTGCTTATGAATTGCATATATGTATTTTACAAATATATGCATTCCAACCCAGATATAAAATTTACAATGTTTTAAAATATAATTCTGATGTAACTATGAACAAAAATATTTTATTGCATTTCTTTTTAAAATGACCGTCCTCGGTTACACAGTGGTTAACACTCACGGCAGGTAAGTACTGGGATCAAATCTCACTTCAGAAATGCATGTAGCAGCAAACGCTATTTAAACATTTATGTTTATAGTTAAGTTTATGAACATCTTGAAAATGTTCAGTTGATGAAGAGACATAAAGAAGTTACTTTTGTGAAATCATTTGCTCAATCTCATAAAAATAAATATTATATATCCATAACATACACATCAAAGCATTTCGACATTTCGATACAAATTACTCAAAACTTCACCTTACCTGAATCTAAGTCGAAGGTTGTGGTTTTTAAACTAGACACCAGCTACAGCTGAGCTATCAAAGACCGTGGTATGTTCTGTCCTGTCTTTTGGAAACCACACGTAAAAGATCCCTTGCTGCTAATCTGAAAGAGTAACCTATGTAGCTGTAGCGACTCGCAAGACACCATATGTCAGACACCTAATAGTCGCTGAATAAACAATGTGCCGGGTGTCGTTAAACAATTCTTTCCTTTCTTTTAAAAATGTTTATTAGAATCTTAACAGACTGAATAATAAATAATATCGTTATGTCCATTTAATTATTTAATCATTTATTTTCAGTCAGTAAGTCAGTGAGTCAGTGAGTGAGCGAGTCAGACAGTCAGTCAATCAGTCAGACAGTGAGTGAATGAAAAAGTTTGTTTTATTTAACGACGCCTCTAGAACGTGAGTAAGTGAGTGAGTGAGTGAGTCAGTCCACCAATCAACCAATCAGTCCGTTCTTTCATTTATTCATACATTCTGATATTTAAGGTCACCCGATTTTGTTATATGTATATTTGCATTTTCCCTAACAGGTATCTCTCAAAGAATAGAACTGTTCAGGAACGGGACTAAAGTTCGAGACATGACTTATGACCGGTTTTATGAATATGATAATCCGATCATACACACGTAAGTTGACACTACCTCGACACCGTACAACATTGTTTTGTTTTTTCTTATTACCGTCAATAATGACATTACATTTAGCATGTTTATTCCTTATAACCAACTCATTTACAATGAAAACAAATTACAATCTACTACAATGATAATAAAAAAAATATTTTATGGTTGAAGAAAACTTAGCTTAAGGCTGTTAAATAGGAAAAGAAGAAGAAAATCACTGAACGTCGTCAACTATTTCAGACCAGTATGTTAACGGGTAACCTGATAATAAAGTTGTGTTCAGTAACATCTTTGCTAGCCAGTGCTAGAAAGCGCTTTTACTGATTCCTTCTGCGTGGGATCCAAATGAACATTTGTGTAAGTAAAACCAGTCTAGCTTCTGCTAGAATACCGTTACTGAACACGGTAGGCCTACGTTTCTCACAAAGCATGAAAATATGTTTGGATAATAATACAAAAACCAAATCAAATGTTTTTAATTCACATTTTAAGAGTGAAAAAGGAGTTCAGTGTTACACCCACGATTGTTGGCTGTCGTTAAAGAAACATGTTTTTCCTTTTCGTAAGCCATGTGCTACAAATACCCAATGTGTGATGTAATTATTTTCTGGTTTAAAAATGTGTTGGGGTGTCATAAAAAAAAAAAAAAAAAATCTTTATTCGTTTTTTTCTCTATTGTTCTTCAGATTTGACCCACCAATTGAATTCCATCCCGGTGACGAGCTCAGAACAACGTGCGACTTCAAACGTCCACCAGCAGGTAACAAGCCTGTGTGCTTCGGTGAGGCAACCAGTGACGAGATGTG
Source organism: Symmetromphalus regularis (assembly GCA_032355785.1). Classification (NCBI taxonomy): domain Eukaryota; kingdom Metazoa; phylum Mollusca; class Gastropoda; order Neomphalida; family Neomphalidae; genus Symmetromphalus; species Symmetromphalus regularis. Next base: position 1,623 of record JAULBS010118585.1, on the reverse strand, counting down.
CTACGGTTTCATAACGTACTACCCGCTTCATGAGCTTCACAAACCGTGGTGCACCACCCGAAAGTCCATCAAATCCTGCGATCGCCATTATCCACACCTCAAGGGCAAACCAATTGATAACTGCTACTACAGGGATTTTCTTAATCCAGCCAACCAAGAAACGGTAGCTTTGTTTAAACGCGTCATCGAAAACTGCGTCATCTGTGACGCAAACTGTGCCATAACGTTGAAAGAAACGATGAAACATCCATGTCTGACGGGAGATATTGGAAGTTACGTGATGCAGAAACTCATGTATTCACATTACGGGCTGCAAGTTGTGAACACGCTGTTAACATGTGACTGCAACAATATTGTCGACTTCGGCTATTGTGAACGGAAACTGCCGCAAATGCTGCTCGGACAAAACTCTCCCAAGGCATGCGCAATAAGATATGCCAATGACAACGCCCGAGTTCAATGTGGACTTTTACACATCATCGGTCTTCTGTGCTTCCTTACATTAAGTTTGTGATAGTAGTGATAAGCATGAGTCATACTACATTTGCGAAGACTATCTTCCATAATCCAACTGAAATATTAAGAAATTTCAGTATTATATAGGAAACGCAAATGATAAATAAACATTGCGTATAATTAGTACGTTTGTTAAGTACTTCAATATATGCAGCAAACGTACCGGTATAGCCAATGTGGGTCATGTAATGAAATATACTATAGACATATCCAACATAAATATTAGTAATAAAAATCGGCCTTGTTACACACTGATATGTTCAACTAATGCAAGAGACAAAAAAAAAGTTACTTTTGTGAAATCATTTGCTATATCTCACAAAGGTTAAAAATATTATATGTTTATAACATACAGCTCAAAGCATTTCTACATTTCGATATAAATTACTCAAAATTTCACCTTACCTGAATATTTACATTTGTTTCAACATTTCGATGTATTACCTCGAAATTTCGATTAGATAATTAGAAATTATGTCCTAAATGTCGTTGTATAGATATGTTTAGAAGATAGTAGATGACCAAAACGAAAAAAAAATAATATTGTAAAAATTAACCTTTAGCATATGGTGCACTACTTATTCATAACATTGTACGCAGAACCGGATTTATAAGGGGGCAATTGCTCCCTGTCCCCTGCCAGCCCCCTACCCCACCTCCCAGACTAAGGACTTTATTAAAAAATGTAATGATTATAGAATTAGTTCTATTCATTTCTTTTTTTTATTTCTCGTTTAATTTAATTTTAATGTAGAGGGGCCCTCGAACCAGAAGTGCCCTGGGTCACCCAGTCTTAATCCGACCCTGGCTGTATGAATATCATTCCACTAGGTGGTAAACTGGTTATGATGCGTCGTGCAGTAATGACAAAAGAATAATACGGGTTTGTTATATTTTTAACTACCATTTTTAACTGATACGGTAACACTAGATTGGTGACAGAAAACATATTTGAAATAAATAAATAAATGTATTAGTCAGGCCTGTACGCAGGGGGGGGGGGAGGGGTGCGACGGGTGCGCACGCACCTCCCTAAATCTGTCGAGGTCCGTAAATGCAAATTTGGATTCACGCTAATTTACTAGAATAACGTTAAAAACGAAAATA
>JAULBS010118563.1:0-14384 GCA_032355785.1 Symmetromphalus regularis | reverse complement strand
CTGTTCAGTTACCGCTAGGCATATAATAATGTAAGCATGTGTATGATCTTGAAACTCATCAAAATATGTATTTTATATGTAGTGATTTTTGTGTCGGACAAAATGACCGCTAATATTAAATTTGTGACTGTCAAGCTTGACAAATGACAATCTTATACCGGACAATGTCCGTGACCGAGCACTTATTTCCAGGCTTGTATTTAGTCCAATTTCTTAAGCAGCCAAATATATCGAAACACCATTGATGTTGCCCATTGGTGTCCCACGCATTTGACAGTGAGAAGGTTGGCACTAGCTGCTGCCAATGGTAGTGTACTCTTATTTTTAGATTTGAATGATGTTTATACCACACTAATTCAAATTTTTACTCAAATATCCCTTACTTATTTTGAGTAGTGTATTTAATGCTGATGATTAAAAAGCTAAATTTTTGAAAATATAGTTGTTTCATAAAACTTGAGTGTCCTTAAAATGGTATTACACATTTTTGTTTGTTTTGAACCATGCCAAAACTTGCAGAAAGTGTTTCCCCATTGGTTATAATGTTTGAAGGCCAGTTAAAATGTCCACCTGGATCTTTACATGTATTTTGTAGTTACACTAATCTGGTTAAAAAAAAAGTTCTATTTGGCAACTTTGTTTGACACTGTATGTGTATGCATTATTATGTGTTTTTAGAACCTTTAACTTACAGTGTTAATAAGAACACATGCCTTCATGTATATTTATTATTGTGTTTTCAGTTCAGTAATAAATATTCATCATATTTTCCTTTCAGAAATTGTGTAAAAATTATTTTTGTTTCAAATGTTGTTTTCTCTACTAATAATGCATGTATACATAAAAAGTTAAATCTTTTAGTAATTTTCATCAATTTTAGATTTGAAAAATAAGTTTAATTAGACTACTGTTTACACATCATTTAGAAATATAATTTGAATTAATGTATAATACTAGTACCTAAATATGTGTGCATATTGCAAATTATTTTTAAATGTTTCTCTTTTTTGTTTGGGCTAAATATTTATTATCATTTTTTTTTCTTCAGGAAATATTGAATACTCCTGTCCAGCAAATGGCGACTGTGAAATCACTAAGCGGAGGCGAAAAGCTTGCCAAGCTTGTAGATTTCAAAAATGTTTAACAGTCGGCATGCTTCGAGAAGGTAAGCTTATCATTTTAACAAATGTTTCATGTAATATAAATAACTGTGAAGTAAACTGACCAATTTTTTAATTATTATTACAAACTACTTATTTCATTGAAGGTTGAAATGGAGTGGAGAATGGTCTGGACCCCTCTTTTGGCCACCAGTTATACCTTTTTCCCCATTATAATTTGTTTTAACTAATTTTGACCCTTCTCTTCCATATTAACAATATCTTAGTCCTGTCCCCACCCCTTTTCCAAACTTCTGAGATGCCTCTATACATTTTCTGATGTGAGGTCATCTAATTTTTCATTATGAACTAATCCCTTTTTGACCGAGCTCAGCTGATTTAGGGACAATTGAAAAATGTTAGTGATTTCCCAGACCCCAATTGTATTATTATTGGATGTGATCCCCTCCTCTCTTTACTAAACTTGACATAAAAGTTCTGATCAACACCTTTGCCCTTATAGCAATCCAAATATTGTTTACCCCATCGCTACTTCTCTCTCTATTGATGGATTGTGATAAACATCAACATTTATACAGTCCATTGTTATAATTTTTCAGTGTACATGTAACTGTTTTTTTTGTAACAGAATATTTTCACTTCTTTTTTAATTACAAAAGACATGAAATAATGGATTACTGCCTTAAGATACATGCATTGTAATTGGCTTTATCATTCTCTGGTCAGGTGGTGGATGCAAAAGCTAACCGCATTTACCGTTCTAACCTTTGCATGATAAAACTGATATCTTAATTAAAGCAATAAATAAATAACTATATGTGTCAGTCACGAGTTTGGAAGATAAACAAAATCTTTACTTAAATGCAGAGTTAAGGGCTACTTATCAGGATTTTTATGACCAGTTTTGCCACACATTTTACTCCATGCCATTCTGTGCTAACAGTAATACAGTAATAACATACAGCTGTTGTAAAACTTGAAATATTATATTTTAGTTATCTCTTGACAAGAAATAAAATACTCCTGAAACAGTTTGATTTTGTTAACATCTTCAAATACTATGTCATCATTCATCATTAGTAGTAGTGTAACTAATTCACTAATGTAATTTTGCAACTGCAGATGAGATCACTCTTATTTCATTGGGGTACTACATTAATAGTGTTAACAAAGATTTAATTGATCTGTTAAGCTAAACTCGTGTTTATTTAGTTCTTGCATCAAATTATCCCATCAGATACACGTGCAATAAGTTCATAATATAGCTCAGTGAACAGTGTCATGAAATTGTTATTCTCTGTTGTTAACAACATTCTATTTGATTGGAATGGATCAATATATATGATTAAAAGGAACACAGAAAGCAGCAATTAAAATTTATTTACTGTTTATGTATGAAACAGTAGTTTTATGCCAAATTATATAAAATACTGTTACTTGATATATATAAATATATATAGTTATAAATTTTATATTTAAATTGTGTGATGATATTTGCTGATGGTGATCTGTAATTTACGTGACTGTATGTCGTATTTCTAACAATGTAACATTAATCTATGCTACATACATATGCACATGTACTTAGTTTTATTGATTGTTAATTATTAATGTATACATTAAATTGTACTAAATGTTTGAGTGAGTACATAAGTACGTAGGGTTGTTTTGATTGTGGCGGTAATGCAATTCAAGATGAGCTCAGTCAGCAATTCTGCTAGCATGCCACAGAGTATTGATTTGCAGAATCCACTTTTAGAATTCACTCTCATTTACTCCGAGACTGCTGGAATGTAATGAAAGGACACTTGCAGAAGAAAGTCTGTTTCTGCTATCACAGTGATATCGATCCATGGCTTACTGACTAGAATATAAAAAATAGTATTTTAAACATGATGAATGTGTTTTTGATCTAGTTGAAAGTTTGCACACAGATGATAGGGTTTTAATTTAATATTCTTTAAGACATAAATTCAGTTTTATTCATGTGTCTGTAATATGATGTTTTAATAAGTTTTATTTCTTGATTTCATAGATTTTTTTAAATGAGTGAGTGTATATATCTAACAAAACCACTAGAGCACATTGATTTACTAATCATTGGCTAATGGGTTCCAAACATTTGGAAATTATGACACATAGTCAAGTCTGAGCAAGTGACCATTGGGGTTTTAACCAGTCTACAGCTTGAGAGTCCGATATCCTATAACTGGACCTCTGAGGCTCAATAATGTATATTTGAATACCTACAAATATGATCTTAAAATATACTGAGCATCTTTAAATTCAGGAGTAGAAATAATTGGTTAGTAAGTAGTATTAATGTAATGTCATTAATGAAATACTCTGTTTATAAGGATTTGAGTAAAAACTGTATGGCAGCTACAAAATTAAGCATGTTCAAAGTTCTACATGTAGTAAGGGCCATAATGAATATTAAAGCCAAAAGGTGTCTTTATTTTTGCAAAAGAAAGGTGCAGAGGATTATACATTTTTCCTTACTGTCAGTGGTGTCATTGTTTGGCAGCACAGTCTTATAGTTGCACGGAGACACAACACAAACCTACAATTCTCTGATAATCAAGAAACTAAGATCTACTATTTATAGAACACAGTTATTTTTAATGTTTTTAACAGTGACAATAATTATTCAATAAATAATGCAAAATCTAACATCGATGGGTTACTTAAAACTTGTGCAAATGATGGGGAAAGAAAACTATCATCCTTGCACATTTTTCAGAGGCCTGAATATAGTTTCAAATCATTTTAGCTGTATCAAATCAATACTGTTATTTACAACTGCAGAATATTAAAATATTGCATGGCAAAGAGGGTCATTTCCATGTTGTACATAAAAGAAATAATACATGCATGTATTATACATTTAATAAATTGGTAAAATACTATAATTTAATATGCAGAATGTATGTCAAGACTGGAAATAATTTTTTGAGACGTGCCTGTCAAAATGTCCTATGTCAGTCAATTTGTGCCGGGCAAAAACAAAAACGTACCTGTCACCAAATTAAATTGAAATTTATAAAATTTTATATACAAATTAATAAATAAATATTTGTTTTAAAGAATAAAGTGGGTTTTTTATTGCACACCTCATCACAGATGCTAAATCATACTTCAACTTTCCAATTTTCTTAATATTTCAACCACATGGGATGCATTTGCTTGTACCAAATTGTCACTTACCCATTTCAGCAAAGTACTCCGTATACACAAAAACAAAATGCAAATAAAATATACCGCGAAAATCGCAAACATATTGATAGCGCCACGATTTCAATTATGTGCAAACTTATTTCTGGTTTGGCTATTAACGCTGTACCGTAAATGCGTAATACATTCAACAAGTTATAACATTTAGTACAAATGCAGATTTCAGTTTTCTTTTGTTTTTACAAAGATTATATGTGATTATTCATCAATAATCTTAGTTAATGTAAACGGAAACTTGAGGGTACAATCAATAAAAAAACTATTTGTCTAAAAAGTTGCATCATGCACATGTTCAATCGATAACATATCTTATTGGAAATATATATAGCACATGGATAGTATGCTGATAATGTCAAAGTGTATAAATGAAACTAACTGAAAAGAGTTTGATAAATGTTCTTTTTTTATTACTGGGGGATGTGGTCACGAAAATAATTCCTTGTGAAAATGTAAAATGAAAGTTTGTTTTTGATAGAATACAAATGAAAATGAAATTTTTTATGACTTGTTTTAACTTGCAGAAATTCATAGTCTGATTCCATTTGCAGGCATCACTTTGTTTTTGTTTTCTGTAACAGCACCACTAGCAGGGCTTAAAGTTGCAACTACATAACATCCATCATTCAACAATTAATATGTAAATTCCTTCACAAAAGTTTAATTTTTTATTCTTTACTGCAAATGTCATTGGTTCTTACATAATCTGTGGGGAAAATTTATATATAAAATGGACAAAAATATTTCTGAAAAAATTCTGTTGATCAATAAAAAAAAAGTTTAGAAAAATGTGTATGACCTTATCAATACTAATTTTGTTTTTGATTTTAATTCCTTAAACGATGATATATATATATATTGAATTAATGATTGATCACAAAATTTAATCCGATCATATTCATTTAATTCACGAGCTATAAAATGAGTCCAGGAAGCCATTGTAATCATCTGCTAATATCTACTACAGCCGGTCAATATAATATTCGTCTAGGTTTATATTCAGATTCAGATGTAGTACATGGTCTTCAAGAGAAAATCTGCTCCTGCCACATAGGCTACTCTTTCTGATTGGTAGCAAGAGATCTTTTTTATGGGCTTTCCTACAGACAGGATAACACATACCATGGCCTTTGATAAACCATCTGTGGACCACTGTTCAGTGCAAGTGGTGTACACCTACCCACTGAGCCTTTGCGGAGCACTCACTAAGGTTTAGAGCTAGTATCGAGACTAAAAATCCCATGCCTTGACTGAGATTTGATCCCAGTACCTATCAGCCATGCATCCAACAGTGTAATCACTACACTACAGGGGCCGATGTACCAGTACTACTTCAGTGTTTACAAGCCACATATCATATAACATGTTTGCACAGTGATGATATGTCACCTGTGTGAACTTTATACGAACTATATGAACTTGCTTTGAGATGTACTCAGGATCTTGTAACATCAAAGTGACCTCTTTCTATCTCACATCATCAAAGCAGATCTCTTCCTATCTGTTGTCTGTTCTTTGAGCCAATATTTTAAGAATTGTCTAACAGTAACATCTGAAATAATGCGTCTTGATCATCACCAACTAGTTTGAAAAATATCAGTAATTACCAAAAATGTCAGTTTAAAATACCCATTAAGTTTGTAACTTCTATACAGGGGCGTTGGAGCCAGGGGTTGGGGGGGGGGGTGCTAGTTCCTTATTCATTGTTCAAGTATTCACTGGCAAATTCAAATGTTCTGGAACAGGAGCAGCCCCTGTTATAATAGTAATATAAGCTTCAAACTACGAATAACAAATGTGCTAGGGGTTTTTGTTTTTTAATTTAATAAAAAATGTAATATAACACAAAAAATCATCAGCAAGTACATGATAACCACAGGCTTTCATAATATTTAAAAGCTTGGTTGAGATTCCCACGAAAATAACAGCAATGTGACTAGCTGGAAATCTCATGCATAGCCTGACCTCATTTAGACTTGCTCCAATAATGCTCTGTTTAGGCCAGCAGTATTGCTAATATTTGGCTCAGGCTATAAAATTAGCAAGTCACATAGACAGATCTGATATTGTCTGTTGCAGTTTCAGTTTTGCTTTAATCACTATTAATGTTTTTTTTCAATATGTTTTTAATTATTATAATATTGTAGTTAAGATATACATGTAGTAGTGTATATTTTCATAAGTTCAAGATTGCATCATAAAAATTATGAGATCTCGTTTCTAACATTAAGTTGATTAACTGAAGAGCATCCCACCAGAGCCTCACTACAGTGTGTGCCATTCATAATCTAATTTACATAAAAACCAAAATTCTGAAGAAGTGAACAAGGAGTGGCTTTAGGGGAGGATGTTGTAGAAGAGGCACTTCCTCAATTCTACTCTTTATTTCCTAAATGTATCAAAAGTAGCCATTGTTTTAAAAACGTTACGTACTTATACATAGATATTGAAACTGACCCCTCTTGAAAATAATAGTTTCTGAATCGGTTTTATGTCAAACATGCATTAGAAGTCATCATTAAAAGAGCCTTTTTGAGAAGGTTTAAAGGAAGAATATTCCCACAAACTATTAAACACTAGTTTCATAACAGTAAAAAAAAACCCAGAACTTTGTAATTTAAAAATCACAATTTAGCTGTCATATTTTTAAATATTTCTTGGGAAAAAATTCTTTGATCCCTCTAAATATTAATTTAATTAAAATAATAATTAAGAGGCCCTCTTTACAAACATTTCTTAAGGATAATATAGCCCAGAATGCCATGAAAATTATATTTTACAATCATAAAAGTGATTTTAAACTGCATTTAGAAGCTAATATTGTTCATGTTTGAAAATAACTTAAAATCTCTAAATGCAAATTTTATTATGGAATCCATAATACATTACTCGTTAGAAGGCCCAATTTAAATGCTTTTTTTTTTTTAAATTTGATATGGAGAATATGCCAAGAACCAGTAAAAATGGTTGTTTTAATAACATAAAATAAAACCCAAAATAGTTTAGAAGCTGTGAAAAGTTCCATAAATCTGCTAAACGTGGTTTCAGAATAAAATAAAATTCAAATTGCATAAGGAGTTGCCATGTATAGGCCTGTTTAAAAAGTTTCTTAAGCAAAATAATTCTATACCCACCCCCCCCCTCCAATAATTGTTTTATAACTTTAAAACAGACTTTTAAAATGTATTTAAAAGCTCTTAATTTGAGTTTCACAGTGGTAATACCCTAGACAATTTTTTTTATTTTTTTTAAATACTAACATTTTCGTAGTGGAAAAGAACCTTTAGCCTTTAAATATTATAATTTTTATAACAAATCAAAATCTTAAAAATACATTAGTGGCCAACCACCAGTAGCTGATGTTTATTTTTTTCTACTTGGGTGGGCATTGAACAAATGTTGCCATTTATAAGCCTATTTAAAAAGGTTTTGTTGAATGTGTAGGAAGAATACCCTCAGAAGCACCTGTAATTACATTTGTAATTTTTGTAACTGTAAAAGAGATTTTAAACATACATTTAGAGGATGTTATAAGTTTCATTGTGAAAAATACCACAAATGTTCCTAACTAAAAGTTACATAAAAACTGAGGGAATAATCCAGCACTAGATCAGGCCCAATTTCTCATTGATCATTCAACCTTGATTCATTATTCAATTATTTTCTACAGTATAAAACAGTTTAAACTGTGAATCAAAGTTGAACCATCCGTAAGAAATTTGGCCATAGAGATAAATTTAGAGATCATGTTTTTAAGTTTCATATGGAAAATTCTCTAAACCTAAAACAGAATTGTAAATATCTTAAAAGCTACTCTTGCAAGGTCATGTATGTAACTTGTAAGTATCATAGGGAGATTATATCCCAATAACCCTATGAAATTAAGTTTCGTAATTATAAAACAAACAAAAAATGCACAAAAACTGTCATTTTGACTTTATTAGTCTATTTAAAAAAAATATTCATTTATATTTATATTTGTATTATTGTTAAAATTATCATTAGAAGTCACCCTTTAGTAGTTTAGAAGCCATTTTTGTGGGGAATACCCTTGGATCTATTAATAATTGTAGGTTTGTTGACTGTAAAACATCAGAAAAATTAATGAAAAAAATGAGTTAACACCTAAAGTGACTTAAAAGTGGATATTGAAAGTGTTAAAATCCCCAAAGTCTCTCTAAAAAAGATACTAATGTCCTCAGGACAGCCTTAGTGGCATGGCTGAGGTCATAGCTCGTTTTAAATGAAGGCACGTTCACCTTGTTATTGCATCAGACAACTCTTGCAGCAGTCAGCCATGCACAACCCATGAGGCTACCGGTAGAAATTGTTCATAGTCTCAGACAGTTTTAGCATGGGAGAACACACTTATTGTAAGTAATTCTTTGCTTTAGTTGTGCACTTTTGTCTTATCTTTAAATATCCTATGTTTTCACCAGATGTCACTTATATATTTTTCCTTTGTGTTTATTTTAAGGTGTACGACTTGACCGTGTACGAGGTGGCCGGCAGAAATACAAGAGAAATCCCTCGGACAGCCAGTCACATGATGTTCAGCCATTCTTTCCCGTCATAAAACGGGCCTGTGTAGATAGTAAGTTGATATTCCATCTTAATATTATTTTATTTTACACATCACAGCAAGTGTAAATTAGTTGTGAAAATTTTGTGAATGTTGAAAGTTAAAAGTTACTGCAATTATCACAAGTTTATAAGTCCTGCATAAATGAAAATGAAAAGGGGGTAAAGGAATAAAAATATATTGACAACTCAAATTAGTTTTATGAAACAAACTTTGTTTTGTTCGTATACTGAATGAAAAACACTTGTGTCTGATACTCAGGTATACTGTTGTTATATAACAGCTGAGACAGGGAAACCAAGAAATGAATGAATTTGTAACAAGTATACTGTACTATACTAGTACATGTATATTATTGTTTATTACAATCAAGTATTATTATAAAAATCTTGGTTCAACACCTAGTGTATGTCAAGTTGCTGTACATAAATCATAACATTTTTATAAATATTAAATTAATGTTAAATTGATATGTTAATATTCCTGTGTATTTTGTTCATAAGCTTTGTTTTTGTTGACATGCTATTTAATTTTAAGGCATAATTGAAATTTAACTGCATTAAGATTTGAAATTGATAGACATTTCATAGCAAGATTATGACTGTTATATGTCACTGGGGTGATCATTAACAAAGAGGAATGAAAGTATTGATTCTTTGTTTGACTTGAGTTGAAATGTATTATTAGTTGGAGGCGGTCTCTGGCTAGATTTGAACCACTATCACTGCCCTGAGAAGCATCTTTGACAGAATTTGAGACATTAATTAAAATGTTGGCTTGAGAATTTTATATGTATTGCTCAATTCTATGTAATTTATGTTATTTTTATGATGCAACAACTACATGGTATTACAGTACTCACTGGTGGTTTGCACATTTCTCAGTACATTGTATACTTTTGTATGATGAGGATGGTTGTGCAAGTGTTGGTTTTAAAAAAGCCAAAATGTGGTTAGTGTTATAAAGCTGTATGTATTTGTCAAGATGTGTGCAGTGTGGTATTTATATTGAGTTATTTTAATTTTCTGTGTGAGATACTGACTAAGGATTTTGATGTGTTGCAGCATTTCTAAGCTGAGTCAGTTGAATGTAGCAATGTTATTTAACATTATTACTTGGTTGATATCCACTTTGGAATTGTTCTAATATTTCTTATTCATTGTTTGTTTTGTTTTTAATGACATCACAAGAGCACATTGATTTATTGATCATTAGCTATTGGATGTCAAACCTTTGGTAATTTTAACATAATCTATGTGAGACAGCCTCCAAATGGTTTTGAACCACTGTGTTCAGCTTGAGAACCTGAAGCCCTACCACTGGACCACTAAGGCTCACATAGAAATTTTATCATAGCTACAGTGTTTGGTTTTGTGACTAGTCCTTGAAGCTTGCTGCTCTTAAATTGTGGGGTCATTCACCTGCTAAGCTGCAAGCATGTCTATCACTGCTGTTGTTTGCTACCTAGTGTGTATATGCTGCTTGTGCTAGAACTGGTTTTGTTGACACTTGTGTACTGGCTGGTGTTTCACAAACACATAGTGGGTTTAGATATTCATTCTTTACATGTGCTTCACATTTGGGACAACTCTGTCAAGGTTAATGTTTTCTTTGATATAAATTACCAGTTTTTGTATGGCGTTTTACCCTGCAGTCACTGTTTCTCATGACATGATGTTGATAACAAGCTAACAGTGAGATGTAATAAAATGACATCATTGCTTGGTCACAGATTACACACTTCTTTGTTCTTTTATTTTAGCTCTGCTTTGACGTTCATCAGTAGAACTTTTCTTATACTGATTCATCCATCTTGAGTTTTAATTGGAAGAGTCTTGATACATTGATTATTCTGGCGTAGTCTCCATAAACTAACAGATATTACTGAATTTTTCAATATTTGAATTTTGATTAATTTTAAATAATTTATTCAACAATAATTTTAAAGTCTGCCTCTAAGAGTTTTGACTGGTTGGTTCTGAAACTTAGTATAATGATGAGTTAGGGCATTATCCACAAACTAATACAGAGCTGTTTGAAAATTACAACATTTCAATATTAATTAATCTTTAAACAATTTAATTTATACAAATATATTTTTGTTGGGATCATTCTCAGATTTATAATGGGGGTTTCTCTTAGATCGTTCTCACATACTAATACTTAAATAGACAGCTATTTTCATACAATAAATTTTAATGAATTTGGTATAATTAATGTATTCAAGTGTAACATTAATAATTTTAAGGTGGTTGTCCTAGAAGTTTTCTTCATTGCCTGCCTTGAATATGTACATTTTAATGCAATAAATTAATACATGTATAACATTTACTTGTGTATCACAGTAAATATGACAGAATTCCATATTTGTGAGATTTCATTCAGAAATAACCATTTATTAAATTATGAAGCAATTTGTGAATTTAACCTAACTCTAGAATATATTGATAAGATAGATAAACACTATTAGCACAGTTTTAAAATTTACCCTGACTTCACTAAATATACATGTAGGTAAATAACACTATAAAATAAATTTAAAATATAAACTATACACATGTAGAAATTGTTCCAGGGAATGGGGGTCTGTAATATAGAACACTTGTATGCTATCAAGGAACTGGACATAATATATTTAAAAAAAAATATATTTTAAAATTTTAAACTTGGATAAGTGAATATATAATATACACAACTGTATCACCATAAGAAATAGAAATAATAATGAGATTAATTTTTCAACACTTGTTTAAAATTGCTGTTTTGTTTTGGACATTAACCAAACTGAAACCATCTATACTGAGATAATTAGTCAATAACGAGCTGTTAATGAATTTAATATGATGTTGCAAGCAATCACAAGAAATATAAAATATTCATATTGACCTCATTAAGTAGTTTCAAGATGCCAGCCACACGGATTTGAAGTCCACATGTTTCTATCAATGGTTACTGCAAAATAGCTTCAGTTCCTAAATTCTGTTCTATTCTATTCTATTCTATTCTATTCTATTCTATTCTATTCTGTAAACAAAAGTAATGGTGTCAAAGCAAAATTCTTTTCTTTATAAGGCACTGAAAAATAATTTTCTTTAGTAAAATAAACCATCCTCTTGAATACTTGCACAAAAACAACTTTCAAAATTAAAGAAACATGTTGAAAATAGATTCATCTTAGGTATTCCTTGTGAGAATTTAATTGTAACTTTTATACTTATTTTTTGAAAAAAAAAGAAAGAAATGCTACCATTGAAGTGAGTATGTAACTTGTATCAGAGGTAATCCCAGTAAAGATATCAAACTAGTATAAGTTTATTTATTTTGCCAAAAACACACATTTTATAGGCATACATATATAATAATAATTAACATAATATAATGTGTACATTGTGGGGAATGGTGAACAGAATCAATAGTAAGATAAATTAATACATGCATAATAACAATATATACAATACAATAATGAATAGCTCATGTAACAATATTATATGATTTGTGAGTAGTAGCAACGATTAAATAGTTACTAAAGTTTAATTAGCTGATTTACGTTATCGCTGGACAGTAGTTGTCATTTTAAATGTTGATGGTTTATTGTAATAATAAGGGTTAATATATGTATCTTTTATGGTACTGTAGAAAGGACATAAGTGCAATTAGGTAACTGATTACAATTTCCAAATATCTGTCCTTACCCATCATTAATGTTGACCATAATAATGTACATTTGTAAATGTTTCAGAAAAAGTATTTTTAATGAAATATAATTAAAATTAAATACAGTTTTAAACAAAAAGAACATGTTTAAAATATTTATCACATCATTTAAACTCTAAATGGGGTAAATATTCCTTATGGAAGCTACTCACACTGACAAAATGTTGATAACCATACACATAAACTCACAGCTGTGCTACTGGTGGGTTGATGACCTTTAAATGGGTCAGTGAGTACAGCACACAATGGCCTGGTGAACACATGTATGGATTCTGTGTGTACGTGACACTGAACTTCGGAGCAGTCACAGTGTACACTCAGAGTTTGAGAATATTCATCAAATGGTTTGATCTTTGGCTTTTGAGAAAAATAAAACTGGAAATATTTGTTGTCAGTTGTATCTGCTGTGCGATAAATGTTTAGTTTTTTTTAGTTTTACAGTTTAATGTACCAATCTGTTTGGCCATGTGTAGATTCTCTCAAGGTTATGGTAGAGGACTTGACATAGCACTGTTTAAATGAGTCGATAACTCATGATAGGATGACATGACATTTCTTTAGTGGTACAGTTCTCCTGTATATGAGTTTATCTGTGACATCCGAGCTGCATGTATTCATTGCAAACATGGATTTAGCTTAAAACTTGATTGACTCTGGTGTTACTGGTCTGCTGTGAGTGCCAAGAGGAGGGGAGGGATGCACACAATGTGCTGTCTGAGAAAAGTGGTCCATGTCAAATTGGCTATGGAGAGGACAGGTCAGTAGTGACAGTGAAGTTGTTACATGGCTTTAAAATGGTTCTAGCTAATCATCTGTTACTCATTGTTAACTTGCTTGCATGAAATAATGTTGGTGGTGGCAGGCACAGTTTGGTTTGACCTGTTGTAGTTTATTGTGGCTCATCTTTCATCAATGCAGGTGTACACATACTTAATTGCAGTTTTTGTTCTATATACTATCTAGCTAGCAGCCACATGTGCAGGTCTACTCATCGACACCCACTCATTTTATGGTAGTTGTTTTGTTTTTGTTCGTGTTTGGGACAGTTCAGGTTGGGGTGTTAGGTGCATAACTGGTACTTAACTTCAAGTTGTATACTGTTAATAACTACATTTTGTTTTATAAAACATTTTTTTCTAGATGTATCTACTTAATATCCTTTTTCATTTAAAAAGTGAATTTTTCATATACTTTTACAAAGAACATTATTTTATTATTATTTTGACGAACATTAGGTAAATATAAAAGTGTAGACCTTCCATCCTTCAGTACATCCTACAATAGTGAGTTTTCTGGTCATTAGCGTTTATAGTCAATCTTTAGGAAGGAAGTATGTCAATAACGAAAGTGGTTGATTTATCACCATGAATATTTGTCATCATCAGTATTTCTGATTGGATCTGTGTCTACGCTGATTATCACCAGACATAGTTTCCATGTCCTGTTTTCTTTACTGTAACCCTCTAAGTGTAACACTATCTTTCTATTACTCATAAGAGTGCCAACTACTCCCTACAGATGGTGTTTCCAGTATGTTAGCTATCAGAACATAGCATCTGGTAATGAGCATGGCTCTAAATGTAACTGGAACTTGAAGTTTAATAGCAGTCATATTAGCAGATTCTGTTGTATATAACAGTACAAGATTTGGGTCAACATTATTATTATTAATATTATTATTATTATATATATATATATATATATATATATATTGCATAATTAATTATTTTATTCCT
>JAULBS010118552.1:0-14385 GCA_032355785.1 Symmetromphalus regularis | reverse complement strand
GCCTTTGATAAACCAGTTGTGGACCACTGGCTGGAATGGAAAATAGCACAAACTGCAAATGGGTCCACTGAGAAGGATCGATCCGAAGACTGACTGGTTCAAAGGCAGACACGCTACCATTTGAGCTACATCCCGCTCCCAGTGGTTATTAAGTTTCAAAAATAGGGTTTATGACTCATGGTCATCAGAAAAAACCCTGCTATAACCACATGGGCTACACATTTCAATCAGCAGCAAGGGATCCTTTACATGCATGTTCTCAGAAAGGACTGCATATACCACAGCCTTTGTTAAACCAGTAATGAAATAATGTCTGAAAAAGGAAATGACCTAAATAAATGGGTATGCTAAAATGGATCGATCCGAGCAATGCTTATTAGAATAACATAATTTTTCATATAAACATTGTAGCAGTTACTATACCGGTAATTATAATTTTCTAATGTTTAGTGTGAACAAACCCTTATACTGTAAATATTAATACACATGTACTAAATATTTATTAACTTAATATCCAAATAATTATTTTAATCAATTTTACTTTCAGACAGAAAATTATATAATTATATGTAGTGATTTCTTTAGTTTTTAATTGGCAAGTTTAAAATCAACAACTATTCTACATTTAAATAAATTCATCAAATTTAAAACTATCTTCATATTACGAATTATAAAGTTAAAAGTACATTAACGGCTATATATAAATGTATACCTCACTATATAAACAAACAATTACATTAAAATATAAAACAAACAATGTACGCCATAAATGAAAGTGCTACAAACAAAAATAATAAAAACTAAGACACCCAGGCGGTCACAACAGAGAATTACTAGATATTTCAATAATTTAGCTATCAACAACTGCCTGATTAAAAGTTAAACATCATCTTTCCTATGCAATTTGAAGCCGTTAGCAAGACCACTCTCCTAACTGCCAACACGTAGATTTTGTTAGTTTTATAACAAATTCATTAAATTTAAAAATATTTTAGAAGTTTTTAGGTTTTTCATTCATTAATTTTCCCCCAACATCATAAAATAAGAACTAAGTCTTAAATTTCTGTAGTTAGCTTAAATACTTGTTATGTTTTTCTCACTGTATAAACATATTTATATACTTATAATTGGTCAGAAAACTTAAAACATGCAATGTTCATGTAGATGTACATGTAGATATATACTGAACAATAAAAGAAATGCAAATTTAATTTACAATGTTTGGATAAAAGTTAACCATGTTTGGCACTGGCTGTTTTGGCATACTGGAAGCATGTGCAGAAAAGTGTAAAGTGTGTGCAGCATGGGTTTTATGATTTTATGAATTTTTCATCCAATTTGATTAAAATGGATCTGAAAAAACATTTGCATTTCTATTGCTGTTCAGTATATAAATGCAGTGGCTGTCAAGCTATAAAATCTAACAGTCTGAATCCATTGCTTTCTCCCCAAAAATAGAATTACAAAAATAATAAAAAACAATAAACAAACCCATAAACTAGTAATATTTTCACACAAAAAAATTATGTTTATATATAAATATATATAATTATGTGACCTGCCATCATGAAATGAGCCTTAACTTGAATTTTGGCTGTTTTTAGCAACTGACATTCTTAAAAGGTTCAGATTCTGTGCTTCATTTTGATACTTGAATCACATTTCAACTGCAGTTACTTTTGAAGTTAAAAGGTATGCAGGTGGCCATTTTGAGAAAATTGAGTTTAAAAGTTGTCTTACCTACATGTATATCATCAGTTTTCCAACACTTTTAAACATATTTAATCATATTTTTTGAGCAAAGTAAGTTAACTGTGACACTATAAGGTTTGATGACTTTACATTTTCAAAAAGAATGAAAAACCACCCAGACAGTGCTATCGTGGTTTATTTTCACCAGTAGGCCTGAGAGTGGGCCGCAAGTTGAGACTCTTTTCATAGTGCCAGGTCACATATATATTTTTAATGATTTAGTCCTGTAGTGGAACCAGTTTTATAAATATTTCAATATTAACATGATGTAAATACATTTTATTTAAAATACTGTGGTAATGCAATATCTGTCAGCCAAAGATGAAATTTGCAAAAAATGCTTGAACAAGAAAATAATTTACAAGAATGCTACTTATCTAAAGTTAATACACTATGGTAGTTTAATTACAAGAGATTAAAACAACAATTTTTACCTGTAGGTTTGCAGGAAATTAACACACACACAGACATACAGACATATTTAGTAATAACATGCAAGCATGCAAACAAAATAAAGAATACACGAAAAAGCACACCAGGAAATATGTAAGCAAACATGAAAAATACTTTTAAAAATGTCAAATATATATTTAGGTATCACATTAAAAATATTGCTTGAAAAATTTCTGTTTTAAGATGGTAAATGTTTTTGAATAGTTTTTCTCCATTCCTCAGATAGAAAAATAATAATACATATAATAACAAAAACATTATTTTATATATAAACTGAACAACAAAAGAAACACAATTTAATTTGCAATGTTTGATTGAATAAAAGTTAACCATATTTTTACCTTGGCTGTTTTGCTTACTGGAGCCACATACAGAGAAGTGTAAAGCATGTGAAGCATGAGTTTTATGGTTTTATGAATTTTTCGTCTAATATGATAAAACTGAATCTAAACAAACAGTTGCATTTCTTTTGCTGCTCAGTATATATATAGTGATGGATATCTAAAGTGCCAATTGCTTTGTAGAGAACTTCCAGTATATTTGTAGGCAATTTGTTACCAAGATTCATTTGTGACTGTACTACTAGAATTCCAATGCCAATTGGAATCATCCCTGGAACGACCAATAACAGCTAAATTATGGTTCCTAACATTTAAGCTGTATTATCGACTACTGGTTGTCAAACATTTGGTCATTCTGTAAAAGTAAAGTTTGTTTTATATAACGACACCTCTAGAACACATTCATTTGTATGTAATCATCTGCTATTGGACATCAATCATATGGTCATTCTCACCTATTTTTAGAGGTAACCCGTGCCGCTACATATGCTACTCTTTCCGATGAGCAGCAAGGGGTCTTTTATATGCACCGTCACATAGACAGGACAGCACATACCATGGTCTGATGAACCAGTTGTGGACCACTGGTTGGAACGGAATTGTTCATTCTGACACTGCCTCCAGAAGAAATCATATATTTTTCAATTAGCAGCAAAGGATCTTTTTAAAGATGTTTACCACAAACAGGACATCACAAGTATCACAGCCTTTGATATGCAAGTCATGAGGCAGGGTTGGACAGGAAAATACCAAAATCAGAAAGAAAAAAAAAGTCCTCTTTGGGGGTTTGATCCTCAAGCAAAGGCTATATTAACTTAGATAGATCCAGCCACTTAACATTTAAGAGAAGCAACAATCATGATACAAAACCCTGGGTTGTACATGTAGATAGTCTATACCCAGATTCAGCTATCCATCCATCATCATGTGTAGTGTATCACCTCTTTCTTTAAAGGTAAACAAATTTGAACGTTGTGATAAACTGGACTGTTGTTTTGAGAATTTCAACTTGGTGGAATTTCAATGCTACATGTAATACAACCTTTCAAGATGGTGCTGATTTATCTAAAGTTTCAGCCCGATTCATGGCTTTGTAACTCATAATCTAAATAAAACCATTTGATTGTTTCTGTAGATCCATACATTATTTTACAAAGATGGACTATTTGGTTTCATGCCATAGGATTTCATGGTAACAATTGTTACTAGTAGCATGTCAATACTGTGTTGTCAAAATCATGGAACCAAAATCTCATTTCCCATGATTTTCGTATTCCCATGATTTATTATAACGGAACCAAAAAACAGTTTCCGATTGGTTTGCATGATCCAAAAGCATGGAACCGATAGTGTTTCCCATGAAATTTGAGCTCCTATAACCTGTGGTTTCAGTTATACAAACATTAGCTTAACCACTGTACCGGTAAACGAAAATACGCTTCTTACATGTATTTAAAAAAAAAAAAAATTAAATGTCTGATTTTCCAGGAAATATGCAAATTGATATATGTGAAACCTGCCACGTTTTATCACCACTTCAATGAAATTAACTTATCCAATTTACTTGCAAGCCAAAATCAGTTGTGAATCACTGTTGGAACAAGCAAAACCTGAAGGGTCAACTAAAGAGATTGATTGACTGACCTTTACTCTTATTATACCTCAAAGGAAGTCTCGATTTTTACTTCAAAAATAATGAAACTTGTTCATCATAATACATCTTTTTCAATGAATATCAACTGAAGTCCAAATATGGATAAATATACTTAGACATGTTTGGTGTTCAGGAGTGGGAATTGGATAAAGTGGTTGGGGCATATTCAGCCTGAAATCCAAATCCAAGGGATGCTTAGGCCCCGATAGGGTGCAGGGACAATGGCCTGATAAGGGGTCCTGGAGCACAAAGTCCTCCAACCAAAAATGAATTTGCTTATTTTTGAGGCCAATTTGTTGCCTTAGTGCACAGAAATTGAGAAAAACTTTCAATTTGTACCTATATGTAGATTGATGCATTATAATTATTATTTTTTATACTTTGAGGCAGTTTCTAAACTTTAATGTTTATTAAAAAAAACATTAGCAATGATATATGTAACTTCCCACTACAAAACCAGTCACGAGTCAATTTTTAAAAACTGAAATTATGGGTTTATATAAATGAGCATTGAATAATTTTTACAAAGATGTAGAGATTAGGGTCAAAGGCCAAACATTGACAGAGGCATGGACATTTAATATTTGCGTGGTTTCCATCATTTTAGACAAATTTTCCAAGGATCAAAATTCACCTCTCACATTTATGGTAAGATTATAACAAAATAAACCTATTGAAGTTGAAATACAGATGTTGTTAATGTTTAAATACAATAATTTTTTGGAATTTTAATTTTTTTAAACGACACCATTAGAGCACATTGATTTATCAATTACTGGCTATTAAGATGTCAAACATTTGGTTACTTTGACAGGTAGTCAAGAGTGAGCCAGCCTCCAATGGGTTTTGAACCACTGTCATCATCTTGAGAGTTGGATGCTCACTACAATAATTTTAACCTACATGTATATAATACTTTTGCTACTTTATCTCAATATTCAACCTAGCAACTTTTGATTGGTTTTGTAATGGTGGGCAACAGATAAAAATTTAATTAGGTTAGAAAAAAGAAGAACCAACAACATTACAATTATTATCTTTCATTTATTATGTCATAATGTACATAAATGCGAGACAAGGACAAGTGTAATATAAAATTAGTTGCAAATAAATTTATTGTATTTAATAAACACAATGAGACAAACTTAATAATAATGAAAACTAAAAATTATGTCTGATGTATTTATAACCAATTAGTATTAATAATGACAGTATGAACTTTGAACAATTAGGCTCCTTAGAACACCAATAAAGTAGAAAAGGATATTTAATACAAATTAGCTATCTAAAAATAGTTTTTCAATAAGATCGCAGTGACCTCAATTGAGAGGATTTGGCCAAATGTTATTATTATTGTTTTTTTTAATGAATAATAAATATTAATCATTAAGGAACAAACCTCTATCACATCTGAAGTCTTAAAATGAATATACTCGAATTTGAAATATTTTTTTTAACTATTTAAAAAAATCATTCAGTATTTCCAAGCAAAGGTGGCTTACATGTCATACCATTGCCTAAATCAGCACAAAATATGTGAAAACTGGATATTCTAATACGGTACATAAAAGAAAAAAATAATTATATTCATTACATTGTTAACAAATTATGATCTATTTGACCTTAAAAACAAATACAATAATTAATATTTTAATATTAATTATGCAGACAAGATTTCAAAACCGGAACACTTAACAATACATAATGTATATTTATAGAAGTTTCTTATACAAATTATTGCAGCAATACAAATATTATAACTATTTTGATAATTCAATAAGATTAACTGTCATTATCAAAATCTTTGTGGCAAAAAAATAAAAATAAATAAATAATAATAATAATTTATAATAATAATTAAAAAATTTCATGAGGAATATTAACTAGATTATAAGTTGAACATTCAATGTATTACCCCATAAAAATGTATTTAATTTAAAAGTGCTACTCATAAACATGTGATATTTATAATATAAACAAAATACTTGAAATCTAAAAATGATAACAAATATTCGGTTATAACTTTCTATTTCATTCATTTATAGGATAATTAATAAAATTCATTTAAAATAGGTTTTATATTTAAAATTTACGAACTTGGAATTGTGACAAAAAAAAAATACATCTTATTAATATAATTAGAATTTTAAAAGACAATCATTTTTTGTTTTGTTTACACGTGAACATCAAATTACCCTTTTACCCAGTTTATACAATACTAATATGCAAATTAATAATTAAATGTACATATAGACTATAATACTGGCAAGATCATTGGTTAAAACTATCCAATCAAAAGGCAGAATGAAATTACTGATTATAAATTTTGTAGTTTCACATTTGGATTAATAAATTATAACTTAACAATTACATGTAAATATGTAATAATATGTAAATGAGTAATATTTTAACTGGAATGTAAACTGCATTGTTGTCATTGTCATGAATGCAGACAAATAATAATTTTGAATAATAATTAAGAAAGAACAGAAAAAAAGCACCACATAAATGTTTTAATAATAATAAGGGAGCAATTTATTATGTAACAAAATAAAACACGATATGTAAGGAAACATAAATAAAATGGAATGTCATGCATCTGGTCTCGTGCTTATAAAAAATTTCAAATATGCATGAAATTAAAAAAAAATTAACATTTCACAAATACAATATTAAGTGAGACAATATAATGTATACTTCTGCAAGGATGTCTATTACTCCCATCACTTTTTGTAAACTGTATTAACTAAGATGAAAATGTGTAATGGAATAAATTAGATGTACCTTTTTAGCATGTTTTTGTTTTACTGGGTCTAATCATAAATTTTAAAGTTAATGTATATATTACTGTATTATATTTATTGTATTTAACCATTATATTTTATACAAACATGTATAATAATTATAATATTATATTTTCATACAGTATGTTTACGTATTTGTTATACCATACATGTAGAATGATACAAATAGACAATAAATTGATGACCTGCATGCAAGAATTTGGTAACACACATTTTTGCTATCACTATACCCGGTAAACCATACTGGATTTATTAAATCAAACACTACCTTTATAATAACACACATATTAAAGGAATGCAAAAGTGCATAAAATAATTTTTCTATAATTTCTGTTTGGTTGAGAGCAAGAAACCAGTAACCCATATCGTTATTACTATAAGATACCTATATCATTATATTTTCTATGTTTGTCATAACCCAGTACCCCATCACAAAATCCTTATTTTTTCCTAAATGGCTGCGGCATGGGTTACCGGTTTCTTGCATGCTGGTCTTCAATTGTGTTGAATGTCATGAAACATTAACCTCTTCAAAATCCAAATTTAGACTTAAATATTTTATAAGCACGAGGCCAAGTTGGGTGTAAAATTATCCAATTTTAAGTCAAGAATACGTCAACCAAGTGTTATTGGTTAATCCTAATACGGAGATCAAGTGAGTCATGTGATCATGCAGCCTTCTCAGCCTAATCCGTGGTCTTCAAAGAAGCCTTGTGGCGTTTCCTCCTGTGAAGAAGAGACAAGTAACCATGGCAATAAAAAAAACAGACTGTCTGAGGAATGGAGAACTACAAATGTAGACACAAAGTATGGAGGTATTTTTTTATCAAAACTTCCTTACAAAGAACCTAAAGTATGTTTTAACCCATATACTGTATTAAAAAAATCTGTTTATATATAAAAAAAATACATTTTTTAATGTATATCAATGTTAAATGCACTGTAAGAACATGGAAAATGAATGTTCTTAAGAGATGCTGAAATAAAAAGAGAAAGGAAACAAATTGTTTTCATTTTTAGTAAAATTTCTGTTTTAGCGCATTCACAAAATTCTACACTTCATGGAAGAGGTATTATTTGAAAGTATCAAGATACTGCCATCATTTTACAAATTCTTATTGTTAATAAAGCTTTGACTGCATACAGTTAATAAAGCTTTGGCTGCATAAAGTTAATTGGTGCTTTTCAATCTTACTTTTCAAATGGGTCGTAAAATTAACAAATTAGGGCCCAAAATACAATATTTATTTATTTAACGACCCTCCCATGCACAAAGGAAAACATTAGCTATTAGGGGGTTCCTAAATCAAATAATTAATCATTAAATTTCATCAAGAGATGAAAGGAAAGGAATGTTTGTTTAATGACATCCCAGCTCATTATTTATTCAGTGGCTGTTATGTGTCAGACATATGGTATTTTGCAACTCATGGACTTTTAGAGAAAAACCTGCTACTGCCACATAGGCTACTCTTTCTATTAGCAATAAGGGATCTTTCATATGCACTATCCCACAGAGGGGACAACATATACTACTATCTTTGATAAACCAATTGTGGACCACTAGTCTCATCAAGAGAGAAACAATCGTGAGACGCACATATTGACTATACACAGAAGTACTACAACAATTACTGTGTACTGTATATTTCCTATTTAACACACCCTACCTACTTAACAACCCCCAGCCATTTTGCAAAATAAAAATGACATACCCCAACATAAATCCATGATTGTGCATTAGTATCAAAGTATGTAATGAATGCACACACTAGTAATCTGTATTGCACAAAATATTTAAAAGAAAAAAAACTAAATTTCAATTAATCGTGAACTCGATGAACTCCAAAATTCGCTAAATGTAATCCTCATGGGGGTGTTTAATAGGTAATATATGGTTATTAATACATTTCAGTACACTGGAACTGTTGTATGTATCTTTTAAAGGCCTTCAAAATGTTTTACAAACTATAAGATTTGGCTACTATTTTTCAATCACAAAGAGAGAAAATTGCCTTTAAAAAGGTCACCACCCAACCTATCACGTAACAGCATACATAAAATTATATATTTCTTTTAATTAAAATCCTAATAACCGTACCCTCAATATACATGTATGTACTGTAGTAACACTAACAGACTTGATTGCAGTAGAATTTAACATGTTTAGAAGTGCAATGAAGATGACAATACAAAGACAAAGTGCAAGATAACAAATCAAAGATGATAACAACACTATCATGGACAAACGGTACATCAAAATATAAACCAAGAACCGTTAATATGAACATACTAAAGACAAACGCTGGCTAACCTTCACAGATGAACAGACAAATAGCGGTGATTATGTTAATCCATATTCCTTTAGTGCAGTTTCTATTGCTTCATCCTTAAAAACGAAGTGACCGTATTTCATGAAGCAATAACTTAACAAACTCCATGTTTACAACAGGGTAACCATAACAACCTTTGAAAATAGAAAATTTAAGTTACCCTTTTAAGCCAAAATGTAATTTTTTTTCTCTCATTATGAACTTCCAATGTGCATTTTTCAAAAATATAATAAAAATAAAATTCCATTTTGGTCCAGTTTTTAATTTAAATTTTCTCACTGACCATGTTAGGACCAATTATATTTGACTGACAGAATAAAACATGAAAACTATTTACATTTATATGTAATTTACAGGTATTTTTCAGGTAGTCAACATAAAAAATAAATATGTCTTATACATGTATTTTGTTGAAGTAAAGTTTGTTATATTTAATGACACCTCTAGAGCACTTTGATGTTTTTAATCTTATTATCGGCTGTCAACATATATTTTATTGATATTTTTAAAATACGGAGGTGTCAATAAGGTTGAACAAAAAACCCAGATTTTTTGCGAGTTTTTAGTACATACATTTTATAAATATTGCATAATGAAATACACAATATTATAAACTGGAAACATATTTAGGCTGACCAAAAAAAACTGGAAAACTAGCATCTCTTAAAATAGTGTTAAATAGAAAGAAAAAAAAAACTATTATCCATTTACGAATACGTATTAACTATTATACATGTACAAAATTTTGCTATGGTTTATTTTACAATATTATAGTTTATTTATCTCACAGTGTAGATAGGCTTTAGTATTTCCATTATCATTGGTTACAAAAAAAAAGAAAACTTCCAAAACTAACATTTTATTCTAATTTCACTTTCATATTTTTAAGGTTTGATACATAAACCAAGAACAAAATAAATAAAATATTAAAAACAAGCAATAACTAAATTTCAGTTCAACAAAAAGGTTGGTGAGTAAAGTATGAATGAAGCATAACGGATTATGCTAACCAATTTCAATTTGAGTAAACCACTACAATGCAATAACTAATAAAAAAAATAAACAGTCTAATCAAAACCATACATTTTTTTACAAATGTTTTTCAAATAATTATTCAACAATTAACACTTGACTGAAAAATATGTTATGCAAAAGACATTTGTACAGTTAGTGAAGTGAACAAAATAATGCTTGACACAATTGCCATATAGTCTGTATTCAGAAATTCCTGTGTTTTCCAGGTGAAAACAAACTTTTCCATAAATATGTATAGGAATATTTCATGCAATCTTCTGAATAGCCATTTCAACTTTCGTGGTAAGTTAAATCGAAAAACAAGACTTTAAAAAATCCATCTGTTTCTCATTAATTTTGTGTATTTGTATTTTTTCGGTTTTAAATGGAAAGTGCTTATTTTGTATGTGTAGGTTTTGTAACAAAGGGTTGTATTATAACTACAAGTATGTTAACACTGGTTTATGAAAAACAAGCTGAGTATCTAGAGAAAAATCCCACCATAAAAGCAGATTTATACAAGCCATGTATGCAGTTATCGCATGGTGTTAATTTTATCAAAATCCAAACATATGAAATACATAATATGTTGATAACCTAGACATGAAATTGACTTATGGGACATTTTTTGTTCACCACCAAAGTTCTGCATTTATTTTACAATATTATAGTTTATTTATCTCACAGTGTAGTTCTGCATTAACATAATTATACATATAATGAAGATGGATCAATTCTCCGAAGTAATCTTTCCTGCCTATTTGACGTCCTATGGCATGATAGTACTACAATCAAAATAATACAACACCCAAGCATAAACAAATAATATACATTGTATGCTACAGGTGTGGAAATATCAGAATTCTTCACTTGTCCCAGAACAAGTATACTGTCTACATTTACTTCTGTGTAGAAATTACGTGTCCAGTTTTAATAATGAAAATGCTGGATTATGTTCAGGACCAAACATTAGAAAATTATAATGATGTCATATTTAGTATAGGCAAGCCAGAACGATCCAATAAAATGCCTTGTTAAGCCAATGTATAATAACTCTCAGAGGAATTATCAAAACTATTTCCCAGTTATCAGTGCCCACTAGAGTAATAAACCAATTATATGGTAGTTTTTGTGACCTCCCTGTTTATAGCAACCATGAATTTAGAGGGCTGAATAAATAATTTAGCTACTGTGCAATAATTAAAACATACAATCAAGCCCATAACCAGGGGATTCGTAGGGCTCGAACGAACCCCTCTTCTTCTGAAGTGCCCTTTCAAACTAGGCTAGAGACCCCTAGCTTTTTGAAAATGTTATTTGGTTTTGGTTGACATATTTTGACAAATTACAGTATGGTACAAAATCCAAAGTAATGCAAGCCATTTTTGTTTATGGTTGCTTGTATCCCTTTGGAGTTTATATCATGCTAGAATTATTGGTGCATGACCCATGGTTTTACTTTATTGTTATTAAAAAATCTCAACTACATGTAATTGCTTGTTTTTTTATGTTTATTGGCCTATGAAATCAATTAAATAAGGCCTGTAATTGTCAAAAATACTTCGGCTTCAAGGGGGCTTTGCCAAGTGTTGCTCACTACGCTTGCAAGGGCCCTTTTAATACCAAAAAGAACCCCCCTTCAAAAATCCTGGCTATGGGCATGACAGTGTACATGTATTTGTCAGAAAAAACTAAAACATTTATATATACATGTACATGTACATGTACATGTATGTACTTATTATAATGTCCTTAAAGAGTACATGAAATTAGTACACAATACATAATATTAATGAATAATAAAATAAATTAAAGAGTATGGTTGAATTTTTTTTTTTAAATATTAAAGCCGATGTATTATGTAACATTACTGTTTACATGTATATATAGATTAAGATTCAACCATATTATTTCAATTATAATTTAAAATACACACGTGCAAGTATGTACACATTTATACATAATACACCTGTAAAGATCCATTCACACATACACGTAATACTATGTACATGTAAAACATTAGTTATTTTAATTAGAACTTAGGCAGTTACGTATAAAATTAAGCTAGTTCCACACCAAAAGGCTATCTACAATGTTTATATCTCAAAGTAAAAAAACACCAGTTAACAAGATAATGACAGAATAAAGTAAGTTCTACACTACAGAGTTATATATCTCAAAGTAAAAAACATCAGTAAGACTATACATGTTTGTATAATATTTTATGGAAGATAATTACAAAATTAAGCAAGTTTCATACTATAGGGCTATATATCTCAAATAAAAAAAAAGCCAGTTAGGACTATATATGGAAGATAATTACAAAATTAAGCAAGTTCCACACTATAGGGATATATATCTCAAAGAAAAAACACCAGTTAAGACTACATGTATATATGGAAGATAATTACAAAATTAAGAAAGTTTCACACTATAGGGCTATATATCTCAAAGTAAAATACACCAGTTAGTGAGTTACACTATATGTGTGAGATAATTACAAAATTAAGCAAGTTCCACACTACAGGGCCATATACATGTATCTCAAAGAAAAAAAATATACCAGTTACACTGTACGTACATGTAAATGGAAGATAATTACAAAATTAAGCAAGTTTCACACTATAGGGCTATATATCTCAAAGAAAAAAAACCCACCAGTCTGGACTATATATGGAAGATAATTACAATATTAAGCAAGTTCCACACTATAGGGCTATATATCTCAAAGAAAAAAACACCAGTTAAGACTATATATGGAAGATAATTACAAAATTAAGCAAGTTTCACACTATAGGGTTATATATCTCAAAGTAAAATACACCAGTTACACTATATGTGTGAGATAATTACAAAATTAAGCAAGTTTCACACTATAGGGCTATACATCTCAAAGTAAAATACACCAGTTACACTATATGTGTGAGATAATTACAAAATTAAGCAAGTTCCACACTACAGGGTCATATACATTTGTACATGTATCTCAAAGAAAAAAAAATACCAGTTACACTGTTCATGTAGATGGAAGATAATTACAAAATTAAGCAAGTTCCACACTATAGGGCTATATCTCTCAAAGAAAACAAACACCAGTTAAGACTATATATAGAAGATAATTACAAAATTAAGCAAGTTCCACACTATAAAAGATTATTATAAAATTAAGCAACTTATGCTGTATCTGAGAGATTAGAAAATTAAGCAAGCTCCACACTAAAAGGTCACCTACATGTATCTCAAATCTATGTCATAATCATATCAACCTCATACCAGTCCAATTGTAATTGCAATTTTATATAATATCTCAGTGTGTAAATAAGGCATCAAATTAACCTGTCTGTTGGATAGGGCATATAAAAGATCCCTTGCTGCTTATCGTTAAAAAAAAGAAAAGTTTGTTTTATTTAATGAAGCCTCTTGAGCACATTAATTTGTATCTTATCATCGGCTATTGGATGTCAATCATATGGTCATTCTGACATATGTATTTAGAAGAAACCCGCTGCCGCCACATTGGCTACTCTTTTTTGAAAAGCAGCAAGAGGACTTTTATATACACAGTCCCACAGACAGGACAGCACATACCATGGCCTTTGATGAACCAGTTATTTATCACTGGTTGGAACGGAAAATAGCCCTAACTGCAAATGAGTTCACTGAGAAGGATCGATCTGACGACTAACTGGTTCACAGGCAGACACTCTACCGTTTGAGCTACATCCCACTCTAGTCAATAAATAATGCATCAAATTAACCTGTCTGTTGGATAGGACATATAAAAGATCCCTTGCTTATCGATAAGAGTAGCTACATTAGTGTGGTGGCTGCAGGTTTTGTCTCTCCTACTAACACCTGTTCTGGACAGACAGTACAGGAAACTGAGTGGTGTATGCAGGAAAGCGTTTTTGAACGTTAATTGGATATAAAAAAAAAATTATAAGCACGAAACTTCCAACCAACCAACCAACCAACCAACCAACCAACCAACCAACCAACCAACCAACCAAACCAACCAAACCAAACCAAACCAA
>JAULBS010118541.1:0-10441 GCA_032355785.1 Symmetromphalus regularis | reverse complement strand
TTTTGTTGTAAATATATAGATTAGAGGATGTCACGAGAGACCAGTTGTAATCTAATAGACTGTGAATGTGTTTAGTCACTGAAAATGACAAATTTAATATTTTGGTCTTCCGAGACCATGTCTGTGAGTGCAGCAATGTGAACAAAGCTATAGGAAACGTAATAACACAATATTTTTCTCCACACCATTTTAAACACAGAGAATCTTTTCAGTAATGAACACCAGTATATTAGATAAAAATTACGTCTTGTAGTCAATCCATCACAGAAAAACCAACAACAATGAAACATGAACACCAATATATTAGATAAAAATTACGTCTTGTAGTCAATCCATCACGGAAAAACCAACAACAATGAAACATGAACACCAGTATATTAGATAAAATTATGTTTCTAGTCAATCCATCACAGAAAAAACACAAAAAACCAACAACAATGAAACATGAACACCAATATATTAGATAAAAATTACGTCTTGTAGTCAATCCATCACGGAGAAACCAACAACAATGAAACGAACACCAATATATTAGATAAAAATTATGTGTTCTAGTTGATCCATCACAGAAAAAACAACAAAAAACAACAACAATGAAACATGAACTCCA
Organism: Symmetromphalus regularis; assembly: GCA_032355785.1. NCBI lineage: Eukaryota > Metazoa > Mollusca > Gastropoda > Neomphalida > Neomphalidae > Symmetromphalus > Symmetromphalus regularis. Next base: position 9,831 of record JAULBS010118541.1, on the reverse strand, counting down.
GTATATTAGATAAAAACTGTCTATTAGATAAAAAAAATTCTTTTAGTCAATCCATCACAGAAAAAAAAACCAAAAAACCCCAATGAAACATGAACATCAGTATATTAGATAAAAATTATGTCTTCTAGTCAATCCATCACAGAAAAAACACAAAAAAACAACAACAATGAAACATGAACACCAGTATATTAGATAAAAATTATGTTTCTAGTCAATCCATCACAGAAAAACAACAAAAACCTAACAACAATGAAACATGAACTCCAGTATATTAGATAAAAATTGTCTTTCTGTCAATCATCACAGAAAAACCAAAAAAAAACCCAACAACAATGAAACGTCTTCAAGTCAATCCATCAGAGAAAAACCAACAATAATGAAACATGAACACCAGTCTATTAGATAAAAAATTATGTATTTCAGTCAATCCATTACAGAAACCAACAATGAAACATGGACACCAGTCTATTAGATAAAAATTAAGTTTTCTAATCAATCCATCACAGAAAGACCAACAAAAACCCAACAACAATGAAACAGTGTTAACAGCTATACCCAATAGGATTGGATTTCTCAGTCTGTCATCATATTACAAACAAATGTCAAAATGAGAATATTCATAAAGCTTTTTATGATGTAATTACATTTAATTAAAGAGAAATAATATAATAACAATATAAATGAAAATTCCTAAGGGGCCATTAATCATGTAATTGCATGATAAAAGTTCTCAATAAAATCACATAGCACTCTCTGCATTTCACTGCATATGAGACTGACAGTCTCTTAAATTATTCAGCTCTTTTATCTATGGCATGCAGGAGGTTTTGGTGAACTGGTACAGTTTTCAATACAAAAATATGGAGTCCATATGAGACTTTTATTTTTAACATCAAAATTGTGAAAATGCTATGCATTTCTATATCCAAATGTTTGTGTGCATCAATGTTTTCCCCATTTGATTAAAAACTTCCACTATTTTGAATGAGCAATAAATGTATCTTTAGATGTATGAATGAAATAAGACTTTGGGATCTTTTCCAATAATGTTGCATTCAACTTCGGTATATCAGGAATAGGCTCTAAATATCAGGAATAAATTCTAAATAGAGCGGGATGTAGCTAAAGCATTAAAATGTCCGCCTGTGAAGCGGTCGATCATTGGATCGATCCTTCTCAATGGATCCATTTGCTTTTTGGGCTATTTTCTAATCAAACTAGTGGTCCACAACTGGTTCATGAAAGGCCATGGTATGTGCTGTCCTGTCTGTGGGAAAGTGCATATAAAAGATCTCTTTCTGCTTATTGGAAAATGTAGCCTATGTGGTGGAAGTGGGTTTCCTCTAAAAGACATATGTCAGAATGCTCTAGAGGCATCATTAAATAAAACAAACTTTACTTTTTTGAATAGGCTCTAAATAGCAAATGGCTAACACAAAGTTTAGATTTGAATGCTGGAAGATTAAAAAGAAAAAAGTTGTACTGTATATACAATACATCTCAGGTGTATACAGAATTTATTTATTAACATTGTAAGAGGAATGTTCCAAAGTAACATTCAACCAAATTACAATAGTAAAAAATAACGATTGGTGGCTAAGGCTAACCATTCCCACTTATATCCTCTTTTGCATCGAGGTAGAATTTATACAGCCAACGTAAACAAAAGTTAATCATGCAGTTATATTCTGTTATATTTAATACATTCCCATGCAGGTAAAGATCATTCAAATCACACCCAAAAGAAGTAGTATGTAAATGTACATTTTAATACACAGTTAAATGTAGTTTGTTTTATTTAACGTCACCTCTAGAGCACATTGATTTTTATCTTATCATCAGCTATTGGACATCAATCATATGGTCATTCTGACATATGGATTTAGAGGAAACCCGCTGCTGCTACATAGGCTACTCTTTTTGATAAGCAGCAAGGGGTCTTTTATATGCAGTCCCACAGACAGGACAACACATACCACTGCCTTTGATGAACCAGTTGTGGATCACTGGCTGGAATGGAAAATAGCCCAAACTGCATATATACAGTTAAATGCTTTAAACAGTTTTGCAGATAAATTGTGTTTGACATTTAGGCTCTAAGCTTCAATCATAATTAAATTAAATTAAATGGAAATAAACGTGGAAAAACAAACAGAGCATAATAATATTCTAATTTGGTTTGTTTTAGGAATTTAAATAAAATCAATTCACTTGACATTAGTAATGGTTTTATTTTCATAAAGATAATACTTCCAAGTTTCAAAACAAAAACAAATGTCAAGTTTAACTTCCGCCTTTAGATACAAATTGGGTGACGGTTTCTTTTTGGAATTTAAATAAAATCAATTCACTTGACATTAATAATGGTTTTATTATCATAAAGATAATACTTTCAAGTTTCAAAATAAAAACAAATGTCAAGTTTAACTTCTGCATTTAGATACAAATTGGGTGAAGGTTTCTTTTTAGGAATTTAAATAAAATCAATTCACTTGACATTAGTAATTGTTTTATTTTCATAAAGATAATACCACCATCTTTCTTATTTCAAAATAAAAACAAATGTCAAGTTTAACTTTCACATTTAGATTATTTGACATTTGCTTGATTTCCGACGTCATTCCGATTAAATAAGCTTTTTACATGTTATTCTCATAAATATTTAGTAATGCCCACAATTCCACTAAATACATTAGAAAAGGAAAAAGGAAGTAATTTTGTTCTCACAAGAGCTTTTTTTGACAGTTTACATAAGAATAAAATAAATTTTTGCCTTTATAACTGAATTTATATTTCTTAATTCCAGACATTTATTCTATTTTTTAAAACATCACAATTCCACAGAGAAAGTAATCATATTCGAATGTTATTCTTTGTGTCTAGCCTAAAAATAAGTCTTTGTATCATCTGACAAAGCAGAAAAATAGTGTGGGCCTTGGTTTTTCTATATTTGCAGTTTCAGAGTAAAATATAGCAAATGAAATACAATACTTGTGATATCGGATTTTATTTTTTAAAGTTACATTTTCAGTATTAAAAAAATGGTAAAAAAACATGAAAATAAAAATGAGTTCTGACTCAAACCTATCATTCATGACTGTTGAGAAACCACTACATTCTTCTTATGTTAGAAAAAATATTTATTTTTACCAGTTATATTTAAGAAAGTATGTAAACAATACATTTCAGAGTAATAATTAAAGGGGAAGGAGTTGCCAGTGAGCTATGGCGAAATATTATTGAAATTAGTTGAAGATGGATATGTGAAGAATTTTGGACAATAGGACAGAGGGAATTTTGGTGTAGAGGGAATTTGGTGTGTCAGTCAAACATTTTTGGGATAATTTAGATGCACATTTTTAAGGTTAGCCAAAGTAAAAAAAAAAAAAAAATCGGACTAATTAACTAGAACTATATTTTGGAGGAAATTATCTAAAATTTAAAGTCTGATAACCTGAGCCACAACTTGCCATGAAGCATGTTAAATGAATGATTTAAGTATGAAGGTTAATAATCCAGTATACATGTAGGTTATTTATTTACCACCCACCCCCCCAAGAAAAAAAAATAATAATAAAAAAAAAAAAATTATAAAATAAATTAATAAATTTAGAAGGGGAGAATTTGTATATGATTCATCAGATGAACTTTGATACCATTTCTCCCATAAGCTGCCCACTAATGACAACCTCGTAAAGCCAGATTGGTTTTTCCACTACATGTATTTTTACTACTCTTAGATGTTTTCAGTTTACACTCTGCTAGGCAATACCAAGATCAAAGTCATTTCAGTTCTCACTATAACATAATGTAGAATTATTTGTAACTTACATTTTTTGTTTGATGCTTGAAATGAGACAATGCCCATAGTTTCAGACTATTTTCGAATGTCAAGACCTTCAGTGATAGATGTGTACTATCCTACTCCTAGACTTGGCACTGTTTGAGGTTTGAGTTGTAATGGTTTAAACATCTGGTCTTATAGTAGTGACAGAAAAATTAGCAATAGTTTAGATACCTACTACACGTGTAAGTAATAAAAGTGACAAATATTTGTGTTGAGAACATCACTAACTCTCCAAACTTCTTGGGCTAATGGCATGTTCTTGTAGTAATAAAACTGACATGTTTGAGAAATATACTAGGTCTTCAAAAGGCTTAGTGACATATCTTTAGTAAATAAAACTGACAAATATCTGAGAAAGTCACTTACCATACATGTCAAGACGTTTGGGCTAATATTACATTATATGTTTTTTCAGTACAACATGGACTATATAATTATCCTCCCCCCGCCCCCTTTTATACTTCGAAAAATTTAAATAAAATGCCTAAATAATAATCTTTTCTAGTATTTCTCTTTATGACATCAGTGTATCACTTAGCCATGTGGTCTTAGCACAAATATACCAAAGTATGCAGCAGGTCTATTATAGGTTTTAGCCGAAAAAAAGCATTTCAAAAACCAAGGATTTTCAAAAGAAAAATTAGTGGGGATGCATCTCCCGGTTCTGTCCCCCCATCCCCTCTTCAAATATATTAAGAACTCTAACAGGCTTGAACAAATACTTAATGAAGATGTTCTAGTGTAAAACAATCCTGAAAAATATCTCAAAAACTCTAAGAAGCTTGAGCTTACATTAAATGAAGGCATATTTTACAGTAATAAGACAGAAGCATATCTGTGAAATTCATTAACTCTCCAAGAGGTTTGTGATTACTCTGCCTGATGACTCATGCTTTTCAGTAATAAAACAGAAATGTCTTTATACTAATCCAGATCAAAAACTCTTATTGATATGCAGCAAGATAAGGAAATATAGCACAAACCATGGCCTTTGATAAACTAGTTGTGTAAGTGGTACTGAGATTAAAGATCCCATGCCCTGACTGAGATTTGATCCCACTATGAACCAGCCAAGAGTACAAAAGTGTAACTACTGAGCCTAGTTCTAAAAGATCACGCAGACCTACTCATTATGAAGGTTTCTCTATGGATGATGGTTGTGGAAGAGAGTAATTCACTTTGCAGTCCACCAATTGCACTTTATCTTAGCTGAATGCCTATCTATCAAATCAGAGCATTCTGGTTACAGACAGGCAAACTAATTACAAGATTTCACGTGACAGAAGAGAGTACCAAATAGAATTCAAACACCAATCTTGAATATATAATGCTTAGGAATACCGAATCGTTGTTAAGTACGGTACATGTATGTTGACATCAAACATTCAGGAATTCGCAATTTATTTTACAGCAGTATTAAAGTTGTATAAATGAAATAGGGAATCTTTTCTTTTATGAACAGAAATTAAGTTCATAAAACAACATATTAATAAAGTTTGTTTTCTAACAGTAATCTCAAGACTAGAAAGAAATATGTTGGTCACAATAAACTAGGCTATCTCTACAGGAAAAGTTACAATCTGAAATGATTTGTAATCAAATGAAAAACAAAAACATTGGTTAAAAATCTAAATGCAAAGACAAACAGGCTTTCTCAAGTCTCACAGTCTAAATTAAGCTCACAGCAATTTTGATATCATTTGTCGATTATATGTGGGAGATTGATTAATCTGTGTATACGTGGAAAAATCCAGCTAAATTGTTATTGTCAATTATGATTATGCACCTTTAAATGTCAATGACCAGCAAAGTATAGTTTTTCAGTGAGGTCAATGAATGCTTCAGTCTCTTCCTTGTATGTTTTCATTTACTTACCTACACAAGCCAATAGCCCGGCTGCTGTAACGGTCAAGAAACAATGTGATGTTAACAGCAGCATTAACACAAGTATTCTCATTAACAAAGGAAACCTGTTTCCATCTGTCCAATACAAATGGCATCATTTGTTTTAGTTATGGTCAGGAACCTAATGTGATGATAATGGCAGCATTGTATTTCACAGTTGTAGGTTTGTGCATTTGCTTTCACAATGTAAAAACAATTCTAAGTACAAATAGCTTCTCTTAATGCTTAGTGGTTATAAAGAGCATTTTAAAAATTATTATTGGAAGAAAAATATTTAGGATATATACTGAAGATGAAAAAAGTATATCAATTGAATTTTGACAATAATATTACAAAGCAATAAATAAAAATACATTTAAAAAACCTCACCCCTCCTCAATAAACAACACCCCCTCAAAAAACCCACATAAAAACATCAGTTTTAGTCTCATGATCATTTCATTGATGACTAAAAGAAACATAGTTTCTCAGTGATAGGATTTTGTTATTACCAATATTTTTCAAATTATGGCTGGCATTGTTTTCTTGCTATTGTTAATTTGTTTTTCCCCAGTGCCTCATTTCCTTTTCCACCTCTGGTATGCTACTTTCATCCCTTTCTAAAGCACCCTCATTTGACATCTTGTAGTCCATATCCCAGTCCTTGTCTCTCTAAGCTTGTCTCTTGTGGACATATGTGCCATACACTTGTCACCCCCTTGCCATCCATCTCCATATCCCAGTCCATGTCTCTCCAACCGCGACAGATGCTTGTCTCTTGCGGACCTATGTGCCACACACCTGTCATTCTCCAGGAACGGTTGCTGTGGGCTTAGTCTGGCCACTTCAGGAAGCATTCAATGGTCGCTTCTGGCATTGTTAAAATTTATCAAGTATACTTTTCTTTCTTTTTTATCTTCACAATATAACAGAATATTAGCTTTAATACATAGTGTTGACTTAAGAAGAAATCTTGGTCTATTTCCGACAATACTGTGACATACATCAATATGTAATTGATTGCTTAAACAACTAGACTCAATCCATAGTCCACTGTGAATAACATCTCTCACATTTGTAAGACTACAATGCATGATTGCAGATAGTTAGTGCACATGCATTAAGAACCGGAAGTTCCTGCGCAGTGTAGTATATCTGGGCTAATGTGTGTACACATCTATACATCACTGCAATATAGACATTATCCTGGTGTGTAGCTCAATTCCTTGTCTTCTGACTCCATCAGACAGAAGGGAACGAGTTCCAGTAGCTGAGGAGGTGCTCTATCGAGGTTAGGAGCCTGCCACTGCACAGGGTAAGCACCAATCACATCATATTTGTCTAGACGAGTAGTCAGGATAGGTGTTGATACATGGTATTACAGGGTTTAAGCTGGATAATAAAAATCATTAACAATTTGGCTAATTTGGTCAGAAATTCTGTAGCCAAATTCAATTTCAGTTAGCCAAATGTTAAACTACAGACTGGTAGACATAGTGATGTTATTACCAGAGACAAAATCATCTGAAGTGTATCGAATGAATTGTAAGTAACAGAAAAGGCTGAGTGAACAATGTATGTGCGCAAAAAATGTGCAGACACAGCAAGATGTTAAAACTTTAAAATTCATTTTTCTAAAAAGTTCCATTTTGTACATAACCGTTTTTTTGCAGTCAGTCCTCAAAATATGGTTGTACAGCACATTTTTTAACAGCTAGATACTAAAGATCTTTTGCTATAAAACATCAAGCATTCTATACACCTTTATCTGACACAATGAACACCCCTTTTGATATATGGCATTTTGTACCTCCTTTTCAAATTCCTGTATCCACTCTGACAGGGATAACCCAAAACATGGTTATATTGTCTAAATGAAGAAAGGAATGTTTATTTAATCAACAATAACAGTGTTTAACATAATGCTTCATCATTGGCTATTTTAACTTTCTACAATACAATATTATACACACAATAAAAGAAACCCATTGATGCTACATAAAATATATTATAACCCATGCGCATATATGGTTCAACATATCTTGATACATATAAAAGTGTTACGTCCTAACACTACGTCATACTGGTACACGTAACACTTTTAACATCATACAACGTAATATTATTTTGCATAGTTTGTTTCCAAAAAGGCAGATGATTGGTTTCATTTTTGTTGTCGATAGTTGTTTTTTTCTTCTAATTTAACTTGAAATTAATAATGGGTAATAAATAGGATATTAAACTCGCTTCCATTTCGCATCACATTTATGTCCCTCATGAAATAATTTTCATTGTCATTCGCTAAAGCTTGTGACAACTGAAAATTATTTCACTCGGGACATAAACATGATACGAAATGGAAACTCGTTAAATATCCTATAATGAGCTAATCTTTTCATTTTACTGCAAGCAGTATTTTATACCTACTAACATCAACATCTCTGAATAATATATAGTCCAAATGTGATGGATAATAGTTAAAAAAAAATTAATAAGAAAAGCGGGAGGGGAGGGGGTCGGGTACCCTGGACCTCCCCCGGGTCTACTAACAAGTAAAGCCTTTGATATACCTATAATCTGTAAAGAAAAAATGAAAGAAAAAAGAGAAAGATTTAAGGTACATGTACATTGATTTTTCTACATGAATTACTTTGCCGATTAGCATTGAATTACATGTTGTTTAATGATTAATAGCTCACATATGAAATTGCTAACCGCTGGCACATAAACACATGTTAACATAAATCAAAGTCTATACGACTTATTGGAGTGAGGCAGACATATGAAAATATATAATATTTCATAATTAAATAGTATATTATTTTGGGATATTCAAAATTTGATGAAATGAAGCATATAAATAATATGAATGTATACATTTAAACATTTAGTGGAGTGAGGCAGACATATGAAAAGATATAATATTTCAAGATTAAATATAGTATATTATCTCAGAATATTCATCATTTGATGGAATAAAGCATACAAATAATATATACATGAAAGTATACGCATAAACATTTCAAAATTAATGATTATATAAAGCTGGCTCATTTTACTTCCTGGTTGCAGAGCTGGAATTATAAGGGGGCAATTACCCCGGGCCCCCCTGTGCAAGGTACCCCCTAGACTAAGGACTAGTTCTATTCATTCATTTTAGTTTTTTATTTGTCATATAATTTAATTTTAATGTAGAGCGGCCCACGATCCTGAAGTGCCCCGGGCCTCCCATTATTTAAATCCGGTCCTGCCGGGTTCAAACCTACATGTAATTGGCAACCATACAAATATGTGACATTTATAGAAATATTTATATTATATTTAAATGACCATTTCATGACATATTTAAATCAGGAAATATTAGACTTAAAATTTAGTGTGGACTGCTTTGATCTCAGTCTATAATTTACATGAACTTTGTGATATAAAAAAATACACATTTTCACTCATTTAATACTTAAAAATGACTTGTTTTAGGTCAAATATCATTTGTTTTTGTAAAATCGTAAATATATTTTTTAAAAACCTTATTTTTATCCATTATTTTACAATAGGCAAATATCTTATTTTCACATATCATATCCTAAACTCATGTCTTTAAGTCTATAAAAACCTCCCCATGTCATAAGTCTTTATGTACATAAAAAACACTATTTCTTTAATATTCCCCTGCACTAAGAACCCAATGTCCATTGATAAAATAATATCAGACAAAAAACACGAAACTCTCTCGACTATTCTATAATTAACAATATTATCATTATTAATAAGTGAAGAGTTTCTTCACAAAACTCTAATAAGACAAATATTTGGATAAATAGTGATAACAAAATAAATTGCATGTTTAATGTACTGCTCAAACAGTAGCATGTCCGTCTGTGAACTGGTTGGTCGTCAGATCGATCCTTCTCGGTGGACCAAGTTTGGGCTATTTTCCATTCCAACCAGTGGTCCACAACTAGTTCATTAAAAGCGGTGGTATGTGCTGTCCTTGTCTGTGGGACAGTGCATATAAAAAACCCATTGCTGCTTATCGGAAAGAGTAGCCTATGTGGCAGCAGCAGGTTTCCTCTAAATACATATGTCAGAATGACCATATG